>JASDQU010099936.1:158176-281476 GCA_032191745.1 Picea mariana
ATAATGGAGTTCGTCCCTAGTGGACTATGTCTTTAGGTCCTACTCTGATTGGGCATTTTCCCACTGCCACGTGGTAGCCAACCATTGGGCCACGCCAACCACCTGCACATTCACCTGCCACATCACCTACCACATCAGCTTCCACATCATCCTGCCACATCACCATATGATCTACCACGTGGATGTACGAACTGCAACATGGCTCTTTTAATTGGTCCACGGATTGACTTGAAAATGCCAAAAAGGAGTGACACATGGCAACCTATGGTGTTGCCATGTCACCATGATGACATCATGTTGACGTCAACATGACACATGTTTCCTTCTACATGTGCCACGTACACTGTATGAATGTTGATTTCATCCACACGGATGTTGACGTCGGCAATATGGATGCTAACTCATCCCCTGCTGACTAGGCTAGGTTGACCAAAACTTTTATCGCAAATATCTTTTGATATGTAACTCTGTTTGATGAGCAATTTAAGTCGTTGGCAATATTGTGATGTGCTCTTCGCGATGATTCCAATTTCACTGAGTTTTGAGGAATCTAAATTTTTTCCCTTTCTCTGTTTGCTTAGGCCATTATGATCTTTCTGAGTTTCTTCTATGAATTATGAGTTGTCCTTAGTCTTCTTTGGATACTTTTTGGATCATGCTTTCCCATTGAGAACTTTTTCGACCACCAAAATCTTTCATCAATCAACAGATAAGTGAGGGAAGAGTTCCCTCAGCTTTTCCTTCTCAATCTTTCTTAGATGTGTGCCCTTTCATCCTACTCGAAGATAATCACCATCACCCTTGCGTGAATTCCTTGTCCTTCTATCCAGGATGATATCTTCCTTTAAATCATCCAAGTACTGAAGAGAAAACTCATCAACTGAAGGTATTGAAACTTCCTCATCCTGATCCATGATCATGGGAGGCTCAAAAAGTTTCAATTTCTCTACATTTACAACTCAGTAGATCTGCATATAGGGTGGAATATCTAGATGGAAAGCATCTGTACCACTTTTCTCCAAAATAGTGAAGGGTCCATAACAGATGGGATTGAGTTTCTTGCCTTCACCCTTCAATATTTCCTTGATGATGTGGAGCCATACCTTGTCTCCAACCTTGAACAGATGATCAACCATGTATTTTTCATGCCGAGCTTTATATTGTGCTTGAATTTTATCCAATTGTTCCCTGACTGCTTGGTGTACCCGTTGGACCCTCTAGATGAAATTGTGGGCTCTGTCTTCATGTATTTCTTCATTTGAATCAACATCTCTCCCATACATCAAGTCCAAAAGAACTTTAGGTAAATACCCAAAACATGTCTCAAAAGGAAAACACTGAGTGGAGGAATGTAAGGCTCAGTTTTAAGAATGTTGTACATAGGGTATCTATTCATCCCATAACTCAGGATGCTTGCTTCAGTAGCCTCAAAGAAAAAGTACCATTGTTTGGTTAACAACCTTTGTCTGTACATTGGTCTATGGATGGAAAGCAGTGCTCCTCTTCAACTTGGTGTCCATCATCCTCCACAAGCTTGTCCAAAAATCCCCAAGGAATTGAGTATCTCAATCTGAGATAATGGATGTGGGTAACCCAAAGTGAACCCAAACATACTGAAAGAAGAGATTAGGAGTCTTCTCATCAGTGATATGCTTTTTAAATGGAATTAAGATACACATATTGTTGAACCTATCCAATACAACATACAAATAGTCATGACCCCTTTTCAACATTCGTAAACCCCCTACAAAATCCATGGAGATACTTTCCCATGGATGGGATGGAACATGCAGTGTCAAGTATAGCCCCAGTTTTCTATTAGTGGGATTAAAAGTAGAACACATCACACACCCCTTTACATATTTAGTTACGATTTCTTTCATTTGAGGCCACTAACAAAACCTCTGCAAATGAGCCATAGTTTTTCCTACCCCAAAATGTTGAGACACAAGAGAAGTGTGAGATTTTCGTATTACATGGACTCGTTCACTTGTAGGAATACATAATTTTCCAAGATGGTAGAGTAGTTTTCCTTGCAGAAAATAGTTCTCTACATGTGCACCATGGGTTAGCTTCTCATTTACTTCTTTAAAATATTCATCAATGGCATATTGTTCCACATAACTATCATGATATAGAGAAGCATTCTTCAAAATAATATAAGTAACAATAGGAGGTCTAGAAATAATATCATCTAACTTGTTACTCGTACCCTTTTTGTACTTTATTACCAAATGAAATTGTTGTAGGAAACCCATCCATCTGTAATGTCGAGATTGTTGCAGTTTGGTTTGTGCTTGGAGATACTGTAAGGGTTGATGATCTGTATGTATGATTGTTTCCTTCCCTAACAAGTAGTTCTTCCATTTATTTACGATTTGAACTAATGTATACAACTCTTTATCATATGTAGGATAGTTAACAACAACTTGGTTAAAAGTTTCAGAGTGTTAACATATAGGATTATAATATTGCATCAATACTTCACCCATGGAATATCTACTGGAATCTATCTCGATCTCAAAGGGCCGTTGAATATTCGACAGTGCTAATACTAGTGCGGTACTGATATTTTCATTCAAAGTGTCGAAATATTTTTGTTTCTTTCCTTCCCACTGAAAAGTGTTCTTCACATTGGTTAAGGCATGCAAAGGAGAAGTTTGAAATGAATCTCCTCCAATAATGGAATGCACTTAAGAATCTCCATATCTTGGTTATACTTTTGGGCTAATGCCAATTTACAATTACATCAATGTTGGAAGGATAAATTTGTAATTGTCCTCCTCCTACAATATGACCTAAGTACACAAGTGCAGTCTTACCAAATTCACATTTGGACAATTTTACATAAAAAATTTCCTTTTGAAAAGTATCCAATACTTTCTTTACATGTTCATCCCAATTCCCACTAAATATAAGAATGTCCTCTAAATATACAATCCAAAATCATCTAGAAAATGCCTAAATACATCATTCATCATACGCATGAAGGTTGTCGGAGCATTACAAAGCCCAAACAACATAATTAACCACTCAAACAATCCTTGTTTGGTTTTAAAGGCAGTATTCCATGCATCATGTTCTGCAAGCCTGATCTGATGGTATCCATTGCGCAAATCCAACTTAGTGAAATAAACAATATTCTTTAACTAATCAAGTAAATCATCTATATGAGGAAGAGGGTATCGATGTTTCACCATGATTTTATTTAAGGCCCAATAATCGACACACATTCACCATGTGCCATATTTGTTTGGCACAATCATGATTGGAGAACCACAAGGAGATGAGTTGGATATGATGACCCCTTGATCCAATAAGCCTTGTACCTACTTATTGATCTATTTCATCTCTACAACTGACATCCTGTACATGCCAACATTAGGAAGAGGAGAATTCTGTTGAAGATGTATTTCATGTTGGATTTCCCTCTTATGAGGTAATCCATCTAGTTCCTGGAAAATATTATCATTCTTAGAAACAATATCAATTAATTATTTCTTATGAGAAGGATCACATCCTTGGAAAGCATCGAATTTTTTGACATATTTCTCCCTTAAGACCATGAGTACATATCTCTTATTAGTGTTTATGAGTCTCTTCATTTGTCCTGCACTAACAAGTGTCGTGTTTACCCTCATGCTGTGAGCTCTAAAAATATATTACACTCCCCCCTTAGTAAGGTGGTATTTTTTCTCATGATGAAAGAAGATTTCTTTTCTATCATAAAGATAAGGACTCCCCAACACTATGCCACATATATCGAGTGATACAAAATCCAAATCCACTTCATCAATCAACTTTGAAGCAATATCAAATCTTACCCTACATTTCTTGGTGACATTAAGTTATTCTTTATCACATACCCAACCAAGAGGATAAGGCTTTGGATGTGGTTTCATTTCAAGACCCATATTTTTGACAAATGCTTCAGATATCAAGTTTACTTGGGAACCCAGATCAAATAATGTATTTATATTATTGTGTTTAGATACAAATCATATATGAAATAATTCATTCATCTTTCATTCATCATCATGAGATTCATTATTGGAATTTGAACTAGCATGAAGGGAATCTTTACCTTGTACTCCAAACGTTGTGATCTTTCCTTCGTCTCCTGAATCAGAACCAAGATCTTGTTGCACTGTAGCAATGGTCTTTGTCTTCCCCTTTCAACCTAACTGCTTCGATATCTTCTCTGGATGTAGTTTCCAACAATGTTCATAATCATGACCACTTTTCTTGCAACGAGTGCAAGATGGATTTCCTTCTTCTCTCTTTATAGTGGCAGTCTTCTTGTCCTTCCTTTTAAACTTCTTAAAAAATGTATGTGGCATATTGGAAGGTTTCTTTGTGGGATCGTCTTGAACATTCTTTCCCCTATTCTCAAGGTGAGTGTCTTTCAAAAAAACTTCATCAAGACTAATGGGCTTAAACAATAACAAAGTATGACGAATATAACTGTGAAGTGCACCAATATACTTCATTAAAGTTTCATAAGAATCCAAAGGAATGTTTAATGCAAGAGATTTCTTCCTAAATTCTTCTGTGAAACTTTGTAATGTTTGACCTTTACTTTGTCTTAAAGTTTTCCATTCCATCATTTCTTTATGTAAATCACCCAATGGATAAAATTGCTTTCTTATCGTTGATTTAAATTTCGACCATGAGGAAAAAATATTACCACACTTACTTTTGTCCTGACGTTTTCTCTCCCACCATATGAGAGAGGTGCCTTCCAACCAAAGAGAAGATAGTTGCACTTTAAATTCCTCTTCATCAATCTATTGAAAATGAAAAATATACTTCAACCTATCGTATCTAATTATCTATCTTTTTTGGGATTAGCATCTCCATTAAACATAGGTAAGGCAAATTTTACATCAAGCTTTAATAATGGTTTCTTAAAATAATCTTTATGGCTAGAATGATGAGAATGATCAGAATGCTCAAAGGAAGAAGAGCTAGAACTTGATGGTGAAGATGGAGGCTCAGGAGGGTCTCCCCCAACCCCTTGATTTACTAAAGTATTATCATCAACTTATTCTTCCTTTTTCTTCCTTTTCTTCTTCATTCTCTTCTCATAGTCTTCGTACATTCACTAGAACATTGTTGGCATGCGATAAAAGACCATATGGAAGTTTTTTTCATGTTCATAACGCTTGTCCTCTTCTGCCATTTTCTTCGTTTGGGATGCGTGACCAAATTTGGTATTGAAAGTGTTAAGAGTTCCTTCACCTTTCTTATGCTTGGCCCTTGTCAGCATTCACACTCAACAATTCAAGTAAAATATGACTGCTCTTATACCAACATGATCCGGGATCTTTTCATCGAAGTGAATTATAAAGAATTGTATTAAATGAGAATAAATTAAAATGCACCATTAAAGAAGGAAAATATAAATAACGAAGAGACATAAGAATCATATCTGAGCATAAAAACTTGATAATGGAGTTCATCCCTGGTGGACTACATCTCCGGGTCCTGCTCACAAATGGGTAGGCCTTTTTATTAACTCAGCAAAAGAATTTGGAAAAATACATAAGTATACCTCATTATGGAATTAAGCTACAAAATATTTGCTCATATCAGAACATAGACAACACCATTGAATTCATGGCATTGAATTACCCAAAAATGATTGTCTCCACACCTCAATCTGACTCTGGTACTCCCAAGCCCTTGAGAAATCTCGTCTTGGTTTCTATGCCTGCTCCCTACATTTAATTCTTTGTATTGCATCTTAGTTTCCATCCCTGGCTATACCATCGTGCCCTCCATCCGTGGGTAGACTTGATTTATAAAAAAAAGGTGGGGAATACTACACAATGTATTCCATTGGCCCAACGGTGGAGGATGTTATAGTTAAGGCGTTTGTATAGGGGGAGGTCCCGGGGTCGAGCCCATGGGCCTCCCCTTTTGGGTTATAGTTATAACGTATACATATATGTGGAATAGAACTTAGCCAACTTTGGAGTGTGGTTTAGATTTGTCAAAATGTATCGTTTGGCTGTCAGATCTAGTAGGGCTCCCACAAATTTGGCGGGCCTGCATTTTTATTATTTTTGAAATTCGATTTTCGGGCCCTCATTGGGAATTTTCCCACTGCCACATGGAAGCCAACCATTGGGCCACTACAACCACCTGTACAGTCACCTACCACTTCACCTGCCACATCATCCTTCCATGTCATCGTATAGTATTCCACTTGGCTATATAGACTGCCATGTCGTTCTTTTTCAATGGTCCATGGATTGACCCAAAAATACCAAAAACGAGTGACACGTGGTAGCCTCTGGTGCTGCCACATCACCATGATGATGTCATGCTGACATCATCATGAGACATGTCTCCTTCTATGTGTTCCACGTACACTGTAGAGATGCAGACGTCATCCATACTAATGTTGATGTCGACAGTATGGATGTTGACTCATCCCCTCCTAATTGGGCTAGGTTGACCAAAACTTTGACCACGAATATCTTTCGATATGTAACTCCATTTGACAAGTTGTTTACACCGTTGGAAATCTTTTGGCATGCTCTTTGTGATGATTCCAATTTCACTGATTTTTTAGGACTTTAAATTTTTTCCCTTTCTCTGTTTGTTGAGGCCATTCTGAGCTTCCTGAGTTGATTCTACGAATTTTGGTTGTCCTTAGTCTTATCTGGATCCTTTTTGGATCACCCAAGGTGGGCATACCCATGCTCAACAAAAAATATTAAGCATAGCCACCAAATATACTACATTGTGGATCCATGCATGACACAAGTAACTAGATCATGGCCACAAAATAATACACTATGGATCCATGTCACAAGTGAGAGAATATCCATGAACAAGTAAAAATGTGGATCTATGTAATAGGATACAAATCAATGAGAGCACTTAATGCCTAAGCGATCTCTGAATTACTCGTGAATAACTCCATCACAACTTGGGAAGGAATACCATCAATGAATTTGGTAGTCCTAACCCAAGGTATTCATCCCAAATGCAAATGGTATGAATCTAATGCATGTGAATAAATAAGTTGAGGTCGATCATGGTAGAAATTGTTTGATTACTGGTCATTGATGTATATTGTTAATAGACACAGGGGAACCCACCAATTATGATTATGGGACCCAAGATACCTAGTAGAATCTAGTGGGTGTGAATAAATGAGTTGAAGTCGAACACTCATAGATTCATTAAAAAAGAGCCAATGATGTAAACCCACTGTTGAAATGAAAGGGAATATTCCACTAACTTCTACAAATCTGAGGGTATTAACTAGTTTCTAGATTTCAATATTGGATAATGATCTGGAGTCGGTAGGATGAAATCTGTCTAAGGAGGGTCTTGATGTATCCCCATCAATCAAAATGAAACATATAAAGGTAGATCGTGTGAAGAGTGTAGTAGTATAACACAATTGACATGGGTATGGTCAGGATGAATGGGATAAAGGACTTAAAATGGATGACACTGGCTAACTTCCCTTGAACAAGTAAGCACGAAAAATTACTTGACTTGGAAGCATTGACTCAATAATGACCAAAAGATTTTTCGTTAATCATTGGAAGAGTAACCAGATGGTGGAGTCTGAGAACTCATGGAGATGGTAATGATTCAGAGACAATGGATAACCCAATTATTGTACATAGATGTAAAAAAGGTGCATTTTTCAAGGGAAACTCAATAGAGGGATGCCATTTGTGAAGATGACTAGATGGAAACAAAAACCACTCTTTTTGCTTATTTCATGTTTAAGAAAGCGTGAAAGAAAATAAAGGTATGCTCGATGTTCTCACCCATGGATTTATTGTCGAGCCCGAGGCAGAGAATAGTGCTCAATTTGTCATTTCATATTTGGAGAGTATGAAAGGACAAAGAAGAATCCAAGGGTGTTTTTTTTCATAAATTTAGTCTCCGAAGCCCGAAAAAGGATAAAATAATACAAGGGAGAACTCTTCTAACCAAGGTGGACTAGAGTAATCTTTTTTCGTAATTAGTCCATTTGGTTTGAAAAAAGGGGTAAGATTATACCAAATAGGCATCCTTTAAATCCAATTAATGAGTGCTAAATGAAACAAGCTCGCTTGATAATCCTTTCATGTTTAGAGAGTCTGAAAAGAGCTTAAAGGAGACTCCAAAGAGTTCCTTTTTCATATCAAAAAAGTGATAAAAGTATACTCGGTAACTTATTCTCATGTATTTATGAGAATGAGAAAGAATAAAGACTAAGCTCATGGTTATATCTTCCATTTTTTAACGAGATTGCAACAGAGAATGAAACTGTGCTTGAAGCACTTGCTTCATTTTTAAACAAGCTTGAAATAGAGAATGAACTATGCTTAGTATTGGTTTCATTTTTACTCAAGCTTGAAATAGAGACTAGAACTATGCTCAGGGTTGGTTTCATTTTTAGATGATCTTGAAACTAGAAAATAAACTATGCTCGAGGTAGGTTTCATTTTTACACAAGCTTGAAAAAGAGAAAAACTATGCTTGGGATTGGTTTCATTTTTATGCGAGCATGAAATTAATAATGAAACTATGTTCCAGTGATACCCACTAGTGGGTTTTCTTCCCAACATAATGTTCATAAATTGTTACATTTCCCCTAGCATGAGCGGTAGAATATAGTGACTTAAATCCAACATGATGTCCATAGGTTGGAGACATGCCCCCCAAGCTTTGTTTCATCCATGGACTCTTCTTCTACACTTGATTAGACTCTTGTCTACTAATAGGAATAGGTTCACCAAATACATAGGAAGAAAGATGATAAACTGAGACATTCAGAGGAAATGAAGGTTCAAGTACTAGATATAATATAAGACTTGACTCAATTGGAGGGGGGTCTGTTTCATTTTTTAAAAAGATTGACATAGAAAATGAACTATGCTCATGGGTATATGTTTCATATTTTAACGATCTTGACACAAAAAAGGGAAATATGCTCAATAATATTTACCATGGCTTCCAAGAGTTCTTCATCAAACAAAATAATAACGCTCTGGAAGGAATACAAGTCAAGAGACTCACTTTGATCAACATGGGGGATAATAGAATCCAATGTACCTTGCAAGGGAGTTACCATGTCAATTGTCATAACTAAATCCAAAGAATGTGAGCATACAATGAGAGGATCCTTATCATTATAAATTTAAGGCATGGGACATGATTCCACATAATGAACTTGTGGCGGGGGGGACACTTCTTGCATATAAGGAACATTCAAGGAGGTCGGATGGTCGACAGACAACAGATGATGAGGAATAACAAATCAAAGCTAACCAATATTCACAATGTTTCCATAATTATGGAAATGCATCACTAAAAAGAGTGTGTACATGACAACTTTCATAGCATAGACATATTCCTACCCAAGGAGAAAATTAAAATCCAAGGGACCTTGAACTACCATAACATCAATACAGACAGTTTTACCTCCTAAGGTAATGGGAAGGTGAGGACGGATACCTAAAGGTCATTGGTTCTTATATTAAACACCAACATATGATGGGTGAATGATACAAGCTGAGGGGAACCAATATCTTTCCAAGAAGTTGAGGATAAAATGTTGGTAGAAGCACCTTCATCTACAATAACATGATATATGTTCTTATCGTAAGTCTGCATAATTATTTGAAAATGAAGGTAGAAAGTAATAGAAGGATCCTTCAGTCTATTCCAATCAAAGGAAATGACTTCAGTACTTGGAGGGGGTTCCGGTGAAATGGGTGAAATTCCCCCTTGTCTGGAGGAATCTATAGTGACAAGAAGAACCTAAGTGACATCGACTTCACTCTTCAAGGGAAGAGTGGGATCGAGTGATGATGGAATCATATCAACCACTTCATCAACCAATGGTGGGTTGGGAGGGGAATCATGGGAAGTAGTCATAGGTTGTTGTTGGGAGACAATAATGTCTTCCAACAATTTTGAGGCTTCATCCATATGAGGGAAAAGTTAAGTGTGGTGCATTTCCTTGCATAACCAACAAGGAATATGGACCTTACCCTTTTTCCCCCTAACCGTATGATCATTGGTTGATGGGTTGTCATCAACATGATTTCCATACGATGGCAACATGGGTTGTTGGGAACCCATAGACCACACTTATAATAGCTTGGGAAGACCAGGGAAATCTCTAAGAAGGTGGTCACCCTTACAAATCTTGTAAGGGAATTTGGGCTTATGACATGTGTTGGTAGGTTTTCCAACATTATCAACACTCTGATCATTATGACTAGTGGTTGGTTGATTTCTCCCTTGCTTATATTTATTCTTCTTAATATTATGTTTCTTCTTCTTCTTATCTTGTTTGTTACTAGCAACAAGGCTTTCACTAGGTGAAGAAGAAGAAAGGGAATAATATGCAACGGGTGAAGAAGGAAAAGGGTGAACATGAGTTTGACATTCTTGGGGTGTAGGGATTTCATTCGAAGTACTAGGAGTATTTGGGATCACTGAAGTGGAAAAAAACCATACCGGTAACCCTATGGTGAATCCATGAAGACTCAATGTAGAAATATAGGGAAGGACCAACTTTTCCAAAACAAGGAAAAACAAAAGGTTCCCCATGAAAAGGGGTTCCTTGGTTGGCGGTCCCAGGAATTATTTCCATAGACACAAACTCAACCTAAGGTCTACTAAATCAAAGAGCACACACTACCAAAGTCCCTATCAGATAAGAGAAAGAAAACAATTCCCTTGTAACAAGGAAACAAGGAAATAAGGATATTTCAGAGATGGGAGATGAGGTCTTCAATGAAGATATGAGAAACAATTACCCACAACTACTTTGTAATGGACATCCATAGGTGCAAGTATTGGATGCAACCAAGTACCCTCCTAAGGAGCCAAAATCACGCGTTGCATGTTTGTCTCAGGTACTAATAGTACGGTTGAGTTTTTATTGTTGTTATTAGGTTATTTCCAAATTACATGAGCATTCAATGCATTTCCAAAAAAAAAAACATAAAGAGGATAACTGAAAGAAATACAATCACAAGGTATGCAACATTTTATCATGGAAAACCCTCATGGGGGAGAAAATCCAACAAAAAATTCCTTAATAATAGATTGCCAATAAAATTCCAAGACTAATACCAAAACACCAAAGATAAACCAAGACTGAGCATGTGCCTCTCTTCTCCTTCCTCCTGCAACTACAATTGCCTTAAAGATATGAACACTAGAGGAGGGAGAGTGAGTGTGTGTAAATGAGACACCATCCTCACATATAAATACAGGCTGAGGAGGTGCTAGGGTTGTGTATCTTCACTTGGTGGAGCTGAATTCTCCTAGAAGTGGTTAAAACCACTTTCTAATTACTAGGGTTGACTTTAAAAATACCACTATATAAGTATAGTTTGACCAATACACAAAAGGGGATTTGATATTATACAATACCTAACTTGATTAATATGCAAAAGGGGATTTGATATATTAAATAATAACTTAAATATAATTATAATATTCTTCGAAGTTACAATATTTCAACACTCCCCCTTAATGAGAAGGGTATTCTACTAACATGACTTAATACAACATCATCAAAAGAAGGAGAGGGTAGCATCATCATCAGCATATGGAACACTAACTAACACATCTATAAATCATCGAAATTTTTTCTCATCATCAATATCATCATCGCTTACATCATGGAGCTGGAGTAACATCATCATCAACAACAGCATGAAGTTTAAACATCAACATCAATAGCACAAAGATAGAACAACAACATCATCAACATCACGAAGATGGAACAACATAATAAAAAACATGAAGCTGGAACAACAACATCATCAACATGTGGCAACAGAATGAGGTTGTTGGCACAGAATTGATTAGACTAGGGTCCTTCTCAGGTTACCAACAAAAGGCACTTAGTAGTCTAGAGCACTTACATTTTCATCTCCTCTGAAGAGAAAAATTCTCACCCAAAGCGCAACCAAGACAATAATATAGGGAAGAGAAAGGACAATACTTAGGTGGATTTCTAGAATATTCAAGATTCACCATAACCTTGCACAAGACAGACTAACCACAGAACATATATGAACTCATTCATACTAGAAATAAAGACAATCAAGTTACGGAAGCATTTGTAAACAGAGACCGTGCATTGATCTTATCAAACACAAAGAAGTATTGTAAGGAGATAATTCATAAGCATAAACAAACAATAAAATAGTAATTTCAAAATTTTAGGTCCTTCCATATATATTACCAGAAGAGCTTCTCGGGTACAATATCAGAGATACAAATCAAGACTCTTTTACAAGCTTCTAGATCTGGACTCATGTCTCAGAGCTCTATCTACCCTTTTCCCCAAAATTGTATACAAATTACAATCACAGAACCTTTAATCTATCTATACCCTTTATACCATCTATGACAAAACCCAAAAACCACCCAACTACACCCAAACTTTTATAATCATATGCATCTCATACATCTAGGCTGAGTGGGATCTTCTGTCATTAGACTACGCTAGTTTTGTGATGTCCCTTTACACAACCATTTTTTGTTTCTTTGTTTAATCCATTGTCCAACTCCTTTGTGGCTTGCGCAACTTGTGTTTGACCAAAAATGGGACTATAATCCTCCTTGCACAACTTCTAACCAAAAACGAAGGGCCCAACAGGCTCTGACCACAATCCTTGACTCATCCTCGAGTCAAGTCCTTGGATCTTTCATGGCTTCTAGGAGTGCATGTTACTTTCGTTTGTCCTTCGTATCTACTTTGATTTTATCTTCTTCTTGTGCTTTTTCCTTTTCCACTTGTTATCACTCCAAGACTCACTCTTGGTTGAAGATCAAGTGAGCTTGGTAACTTAATCAATGCTTAAATAAGAGGTATAAAAATGGATCAAAGTGAATGATTTGATCAATAACTCCCTTACTCAAGACATACATGAATACACTCAGACAGATAGGGCCTTCAATTGTACTGATGATATGGTTTTAAAATATTGAAAAGGATGAAGAATACTTATCATACCAGCAAGATCATATACACCAAGAGTACATATGAAAGGCTAGCTATAATAAGTAAAAGTACTTGTGAGTCTAGTTTATCAATGAAAAGACAAGATGACAGTTATCAGTCATTAGATAAACATAGAAAAATGAACATAATATTCACCCATAGGTATAGAAAGAAAATAATATGAAGGTCTGAAAATATACAGTGATAGAAGCTTATATTCCAACATGTACTCAAAGAGGTCTTTACAAAAACAAGTATTAAGAAATCTCCAACTTCCAACCCCCCCTAGCTCCTCCCTTTGGTGATATTTATAGAGATATTACATGATCATCTAGATCCAAAATATATGGATCTCATAACCTCTTCACCTATCGTTAGTTTGTTGAAGATATCCAACTCAAATCCGAATTTGTGAGATGGCTAGCAAAAAGAGTATAAAATTTGTGGAAATATGCTTCTCAAATATTGACCTATATATCCAAAATAAAAAAATATTTTAGAAAATGGAGAGAGGTTTTTTAAGAGGAGATAGTGATTTTAAAAACCCTCTCTCAAATTTCAAAAATTCCTTTCCACATCATCAGAATATATCTCTAAAAAAATGACTAAAACATGAAAATACAAATTTCCAAATCTAGTCATATTCCTACAATCTAAGATTTGATCCCTAGAATGTTTCCATTGAGGAAACGAAGTGCCACCTAGATGATTTTATGGGGGATGATATTATATTCAAATATATATGTCCACCTTGACCGAAAAATCCTTTTTCCAAGTCAAATTTTGACCAAAACGCATCCATGTTGAAAGTTGAAGAGTTGGTAGCGCAATACACAGGAAAAACACAATTTGCACTACCAACTTGTTGTAAATGGATGTTTTGACCTTTATGCATGAATAAATGACCTTGAAGGTGAATTATAGGCTGGAGGTGGTTTCTTTAGACTTGATATTTCATAACATAATCTTTCATATGCTAAGGAAAACCAATTTTGGTCATTTAGGCTTTCCCCTACATCATTATGCAAAATTAGTGTTTATGCCATAATCTGTCAATCCAAGTACTTTAGACAAGCATACAATGCATCTGAAATTGCAGCTCAGAAGGATAATAATATGTACCCTGAAGAAAATCCTTTGTAATGTTGTCACTGTATACATGTCCCTCTTTGACAAGCTCAACCAATCAACCCTTAGTTCATATAAAACAGAGTATGCAGTGAATGTACATCTCTGTGTCTTTACACTTACTAAAGTTTTCATCTTTCAATATATGAGTCTATAAGGAATGTGGAATCGACTCTTCATCAGCACAATCTGTAAAAATATACCTTATATCTCCCTAAGACATCAATTTTATATGTGTAACTTCATATGTTTAAATTAAACATAAAAGTTTTTTGCAAATGTTATATATATATATTTAATGTCTGAAAATTGAAAGAAGACTTCCTCTAAGATGCTACCATATACACCCTCCTCTAAATTATGTCAAATTACTCATCATTGAAGAACCAAAACAGAGTGCATGTCTTCATTATTGGTTTCTACATATCAAAACCATAGCAATATAATTATGTTATTCTCTTCTGCTCTTGTGAGGGCTATAAATTTTCCATGATAGATAAAATTCTTTGCAAGTGACTTGGAATTGTACTCACCAAAACCTTAACATACTTTCCTCTTACTTCATTAGGGATTTCATATGAAAAAAAAATAAAAATTGTTCAACATTTTGAAGACAAAAGGTGGACAGTGAACACCCTTCATGAATACCAATTTCAAGACTCAAAATATTATTAAAGGCTGATTGGAATGGGAAATTTTAGAAGCTAACACCACCTCTTCAAAGTAAGGGCCCAACTTCGAGACCAACTGTAAGGCCCACTTCCTGACTTCCTCGAAGCCCACAAGTTTATCTTGCCACTTCCTGGCAAGGAGTGAGGCTTCAGTTACACACTGTTGAGTTGCATCTGTGATGCATGCTTTAGGCTTGGATGTGACTAGGGAGTTACATTCAGAATTGGTTGTAGCATCTACCTAACAAATCTTCATGTACAATGTCTAAATGACAGGTCAAAATTAGCGCAGCTCCTTCTTGGCTACTGACTGTGGTTCAAACAGAGCTTTCATTTCATTGTCTTCTTGTTGGATCTGATCGAATTTCTCATGTTGCTCCAACAAATCCATGGTGACCGAAACCTCTTCATTGAGAAACTGTATTTTTTCGCACACATCCTCCAGTGTTTGGTTGCTCCTTGCAATGATTCCCATCCAGTTTCTAATTTCATGGAATATCCTTGTGCATTAGAATGTGTGCTTGTGCAGTGCTACTCTAGCATTATTTCCTTCCAACACTACTTTATCCATCTTCTCTTGCAGCTTCCTTGGTTGTTGTTCTACTTCCCACTAGATCTCCCTCAGTTGTGCTTCCAAATTCTCTATGCAAATGGCCATATTTGACCATGCTCCCTAAAGTAGCTCGATTGTATCATCAAGCTCTCATTCACCACTGGATTCCGACAGCTGTGGTGATGACTTCCTTATCTCTATCCAAGCTTTAGCAAGCTTCTCCTCGACTCTTTCCAGTTTATGCTTCCCCTAGACCTTGGCATATTCCTCCTATGTTCTGTGTGCTTCAGAAAGTAGTTCTTCAACCCTTGCAAATTCTTCATTCCTTTTGGCCTGTTGGAGCCTCTACTCTAGTTGATCAGTTGAGGCTTTGATCATCCTGACCAATTTTGTTGCTGGCCAATATGCGAGGTCAACAAAAGAGGGGATGGCCTCCCTGGGTTCTTAGACCTGCAGTGGGATTCCATTGGTCCTTGAATTCTCTGAAGGTGTCTCCACCTCCTCTTCTCCTATAGATGGTCCTGGTGCAAGCATCAACCTTAGTGTTGATGGCAGGAAAGTGAGTACTTTTGTTCTGGATAGGCAGAGCTACATCAGCTCTGTGCACTGCTGTGGGTTTTGGAGTACCAAATCCATTTGTTCATGCACCGATGTTGCACTCTGTTCTAATGTTGTATGATATAGGTGGATACCAGTGGCCACCCACCTATTCCACTGGCTCAAAAAATAGTTTTCCACCTTGTCAGTTTTTTGGCAATTTTTCGGGTTCTAAACTTTCAGGGCCGTTTTGAGGCCCTAAACGATGTTTTTTGGGAATTTGGGGCATAGTTGGTTGGCAGACCTAGGCTAGTCAAAAACGTTTCTTCTAAGTTAGACCTTTCCAATGGGCTATTGTGCGCCTAAAATGAATATTGTATGCAAAATTTACGACCCTGGGAAGTTGATGTACTAACTTACCCAAACGGGGCTCACATGACTTTTGGCGTATCATCTCCTAGGGTTAGGTTTTTGGATGTCTAGGGTTTTTGAAATTCTCTTTTATTGTAAAAGGCCTTCATACCTCATTGTAACCATCTTCTTGTGAATGAGCACATCTGTCACATCTCTTCTCAGAGATAATACACCACCATTCCAACAAGCTTATTTTCCACTGCATTTTACAGTTTCAGCTTATTTCCTTATTGAATAGAAAACCAGTTTTACTGTATCTCTATTATTTTGTGTTAAGCATCTTTTAATAATCTATATTCATTTTTTTCTGCTCATAAAATCTATATTAGTGGTATCATATCGGTCTTCTCCTTTTCGTCTTAATACATGTCCCTAACGAGGTCAGGGTACAAAGAATTGGGTCTAAAGCTTGTTTCTCTTGAGGACAAAAGCTCTCACACACCCAAGCGACCTCTCATGGTAGGAGAAAAGAAAGATGATGGGACAAGAGATACTTTCAAAAAAATTCTTGAGGAATCCCTCATGCAACAGAGGAATGAAATGATGGATAGTTTCGAACAAATCCTTTGGCGCCTACCAACAGGCGACACATCTTCCTTGAGCAAAGGCGCTGCCCCCTTCAAGGTAAAAATCAATATGTTTGAAGGTCAGATAGATGCAAATGTTGTAGACAAGTGGTTGAATCTACTAGAAGGGTATTTTTTTGTCCATAATTTTTCGAATAGAGAAAATATTACTTTTGTGCTCCTCAAAGCCATTCCCCATGTCAAAGATTGGTGGGAAAATTTCTGTGAGAAAAAGGAAACAGAGGAACCCTCATTATTTATAGTCACGTCCACTTGGGAATCCTTCAAGGATGTTATTAAGGAACAATACTACCCTATTGGAAGTTACGACGACTTGTATACCAAATGGACCACACTGCGGTAAGAAAGAGACCAAGCAGTGACAGAGTTCACAAATATCTTCCATACCTTGTGCACCAAGATGGGTATCAAATATTTAGAGTGACATCTGGTGCTCAAGTATCACGGTTCTTTGCATAGATAAATCTAGACCAAAATGGAATTTCTGTACATCTTGTCCTTGGGCGCGGCCTACCAATATGTCGTAAAAATTGAGCAGAAGCTCAAACAAAAGATGCGGCAATTTGGGCCTGGGAACCCCTCACAGCAAAATCTAGGTAAGGGAGGCCCCAACCCACAGAATAAAGGACAGATCAAAGACAGACAATATTAGGAAAATTAGTCCAATCCGCAAGCAAATAAGGACACAAGAAGACAAAGAAATATATCGGGAAGTGGTGCGACTTCCATAAGAGCCCTTGGCATAACATTGTTGATTGTTGCTCAAAGAAGTCGTTAGTGGCCGAAGTGAAAGAATATGAATCAGATGTCGGTTATGATCTGAGTCAAAACCAGAAAGGGTAAGATGGATCATTGACGTAGAACCCAGTGCCACCGTTGCTACCACCAAGCTCCATCATGGTGAACCAGACGAGCGAGAAGAAGGAGAAAACCTCTTCCATTCACAAATGTGGGTAAAATGCACCTTGTTTCACTTCATCATTGATAGTGGTAGCCAGAAGAACCTCATCTCAGTAGAGGTCATCAAGAGGTTGGCCCTGTCGACAACGCTGCACCCACAACCATACACCATTGGATGGCTCCACCAAGGAAGTGATATATTCATCAGCCAACAATGTCGACTATCGTACGACATCAAGACCTTTAAAGATGAGGTATTGTGTGATATTTCTCCTCTCAAATTTTGTAATGTTCTTTTGGGGAAACCTTATTTATGGAGACATCATATTGTACATGAGTCTAGGAATCGTACTGTTATTATTACTTTGAACAGGAAATTGTAGAGGATACCCGAGGAAGTCCCTCCTAGTGCTATTTCCTTGATCTCTACCAAGAAATGTATGAAGGTCATCTCTTAGACCGAGAAATTTGTCTTCTTCATAATTCACTCTCAGAGTGAACGAAAGATTGCAGCCACATCCAGGGCCTTCGCAGTCGATCTCTCCACACAACAGAAGAAAGTGGATAAGGTCATGGAAGAATACTCAGATATCTTCTCCTCTCCTACCAGGGTACCTCTGCACTGCTACGTCAAGCATCCCATCGATATGACCCCAGGTGCACTTTTACCCAATGGGCCACTCTATCACCACTCTCTGTTAGAAAATGAGGAGGTCAAAAGGAAGATCTAAGAACTGCTCCACAAGGGGCACATTTGTCTCAGCTCATCACCTTGTGGGAGCCCAATCATGTCAGTGCAGAAGAAAGACGGTACCTGGCGACTCTGCATTGATTACCGAGCCTTGAATAAAATCACAATACAAAACTGGTACCTGATTCCCCAAAGTGATGACCTACTTGATCAGCTCGCGGGGTCCAAATACTTCAGTAAGATTGATCTAAAGTCTGGCTACCACTAGGTTCCAATAGAATAGACAGATGTATGGAAGAGATCCTTCAAGTCAAAAGAAGGTCTTTTTGAATGGTTGGTCATGCCCTTTGGTTTGAAAAATGCTCTAGCAAATTTTATGAGGAAAATGGATGATATCCTACAACCTTTCACCAATAATTTTGTAGTGGTGCATTTGGATGACATCCTCATCTACAACAAGACTTGGGTGGAACACTTGCAGCATATTCAGCAGGTTTTGCACACCCTGTGGCAGCATAAACTATATGAAAACTTGGAAATATTATTCTTTGGCATGGACAGGGTCCATTACTTAGTCTATATCGTTGATCATTAGGGTGTGCATGTGGATCCATCCAAGATCTAGGTCATTTGTGATTGGCTAGCCCCAACCACACTCACTGAACTTTGGAGCTTCTTGGGCCTCGCCAATTTCTATCGTAGGCTCATGTTGGGATTCTCTCATATCACATGGGCCCTCAACCAAGTAACCAGGGGTGGCGGTAAGTCAAAATGTGTGTGGGGCCTGTCCCAACAACAAGCCTTCGATAACTTGAAGAATCATTTGTGCTCATCCCCAATACTTTCCTTACCGGACCTGCAACATCCCTTTGAGATTGAGACAAATGCTTCATAATATGTTGTGGGTGTCGTTCTCATTCAACACAACCACCCTGTGGCATATCATAGTGAGACACTATCAGATGTTATCTGTAAGTACCCTACTTACGACAAATAAATGTACTCTATTGTGCAAGCCTGACACTAGTGGAGACATTACATTCTTGGGAAGGAGACAGTCATCAACACTAATCAAAAGCCACTAAAGTTCATGTAGACCCAAGGAAAATTGCAGAATGACTGCCATCAGAAGTGGTCAATATACTTACAACATTTCCACCTCAACATCAAGTATAAAACAGGAAGTACCAACCAAGTTGTTGACTTCCTCAGTCGACCTCCAGTCATGACACTCACCACAGTGCTAGACTCTTGCAGCCATGAGACTTCCAGATGGACCCACCTCTACGAGACAAACCTTAACTTCTCCACCACCTACCAAATGTTGGGATTCCAACAATTGGGCCCCATCGATATTTCACTACCCCTGGCGACCACCTCGGCCAACTCATCCCCTGCTCCACCAGAAGCTAACAAAGCCACCCAGTTTATTGAGCGGATCCAACACATCCGTCAACAGGTTCAGGATATTCTATAGAAGTCTAATGCCAAGTACAAACAACACCATGATCAACATCGGGTGCCACATAAGTTTCAGGTGGGTGACAAAGTTTGGTTGCATTTGTAGAAAGAACGCCTTACAGGGCCCCATCGAAAGATTTTCCCACTCCATTATGGGTTGTACACCATCACCAAGGTTGTGGGTGATAATGTTTTTGAGCTCAAGATTTCCCCCTTCCTTGGTCTGCATCCAGTCTTCAACGTGGCTCTCCTTCAACCATATTTCCCACTGTTATTGGACACCTCAGAGATAACAGAGCAGTTGAAACCAACATAGCTCAACCCTTAATGCATACAACATGCATCTAGTGATCATATTGTGGACACACAGATCAAGGGCACTCTATAGCAAAGGATCTAGCTTTATCAAGTCGTCAAAGCAGGGCAGCTCCTGCACCAAGGCAAGTGGCTTATCTGAGGCAAAATTGAGAATAAATTTCCTCATCATATGGGGGAACTCAATGCAATGGAGACCATTTCTTCCTAAGGAGGGAGGATTGATCCAGGTGGATATCGGTGGCCACCCACCTATTCCACTGGCTCGAAAAATATTTTTCCACCTTTGAAGTTTTTCAACAGTTTTTCGGGTTCCAAACTTTTGGGGTTGTTTTGAGGCCCTAAATGATGTTTTTTTGGGATTTGGGGCCCAAGTTATTTCAAAGCCTGGGATAGTAGAGATTTTTTCTTCTCCATTAGATCTTTCCAATGGGATTTCGTGCACCTAAAATAGAGATCGTATGCAAAAGTTATGACCTCGGGAAGTTGATGTACTAACTTACCCAAACGGGGCCCACATGACTTTTGGCGCTTCATCTCCTAGGGTTAGGTTTTTGGATGTTTAGGGTTTTTGAAATTCTCATTTATTGTAAAAGGCCTTCAGACCTCATTGTAACCATATTCTTGCGAATGAGCGCAGTTGTCACATCTCTTCTCAGAGATAAGCGACCACCATTCCAGCAAGCTTATTTTCCGTTACATTTTACAGTTTCAGCTTATTTCCTTATTGAATAGAAAACCAGTTTTACTGTATCTCTGTTATTTTGTGTTAAGCATCTTTTAATAATATGTATTCATTTTGTTCTTCTCATAAAATCTGGATCACTGTATCAGGTTTCCGTTGAACCTCTGGTATCTATACCTCTTTTTGGACCTCATTTTATGGAGTTGTGCTCTTTTCGATAACACTCTCAACCTTGGTCGTTGAGGGAGTGCACTGAGGATTTAGAACTTGTGGCTTTGGCACAGTTTACATATCCATTGAATACAGAGTGTCCTAAATTGGCACAAAGGGTATAATTTGTTGGCTTTGGGGTTTAGGGTTTGTCCTGGTGAGTTCTAGTATTTGTCCAGGTAGGTCAGGGTTTGAACCAGTGAGTTCTAGTATCTACTCGGGTATCTCTAGTGGATCCAATTGCATGGGTTCCGAGTTGGTGGTTTTGGATGGGATAAATATTTCCTGAGGTGTCGAATGGGGTTTTGGTGGTGATGGATTTTGTTAAGTGATGATGGTGTTGGATGGAGTGGTGTCCGGCTCAGGGTCGTCCTGGATATCTATAATGTGGGCTACTCAAGTTGTTGAGCAAGTGCGAGGAATGTTGGATGATATGGGTTGGGGGTTCAGAACCTTACTTGGGGATATCCCCATCCTAGGTTTCTTATCTATTGGGTCTCCAATAAATGCAGCATTGACAATTTCATTGACATCCTTACCTATCAACATGGCTTGCTCTGGAAGTTGTGGGAACATGGGTAATGTTCTCTTCTTGCACTCTAGCAATTGCATCTCTTCCTCCTTCTATGAATCTGTCTGCACTGTGGCCTCTTTATTTTTTTTCCTCCAGGGCCGAGCTTAGTCTATCCCTTCTTCCTAACCCCGTTTCTTCAGCAGTTCCATGGGAAGAAGATAGTGCATCCCTGACTTGCGCAGGTTGATTTTTACTCCGGGCCATGACATAACCTCATTGTCAAAGGCTTCCTCATCCAAGTAAAATGGCAACATCCAAGTGTTGAAACCTTCCCGCTTGGGATGCCTTGGCCATATGAATGTATGGTGGCATTTCATGTTGAATGCAATGTTCCACATGTTGAGGTTGAGCAATTCCTATGGAATGCGCAACCTCTGAGTTGCATCAAGCAACCTATTGTACCATTTGGAGAATGTCATGATGTTGAAGGAAGTATTCTATGATTCTGACCTTGAGTTCCAAGGATCGAACATATTTTCCAGCCACCCCTTATATGTTGGTGAAAACAATCTTCCTACAGGTGGCGTCCACTTCAACATTGTGAATGCAACCAATAAGTAATCATAGGTGAAAGTGCCACCCTTCTCCTGTGCTTCCTCACAAGCAACTAGGAGTTCCTCTAGTAAATAACTACACCAGTTTAATACAGCGCCATTAGCGCAAAAATATGCCACTGATAGGACATCCAATGTACACTCTCCTTTGTAATACGACTGCATGACCTTACTAGAAATTACATAGCAAGCAGTCATGACCGTCTCAGGTAAAATGGGGTCGATATTGGCTATGCACCCCCCCCCCTCTGCATATGAAATCTATCATATAAATTGGGCTCCCCCTTCTTCTTTCCATGCATGTTGGGACCCTAAAAACCTTTGGACACATTCTCTCCTTCAATGGATAGTCCTGTAAGTTGATGGATGTCCTCAGTATGAATTTGATATCTTTTATCCAACCATATAATTTTGTCATGTACCTTGCTAATGAGAAACTTGGTACATCTCGCAACTTCTCCAGTGGTGTCGAAAAATGGCAAATCCCTGAGGTTCATAGTATTACATTTAAATAGATTAATGAACTCTATCTTTGGCATGAATTGCATTCCTCCCAACTCGTCTAGAGCAACACTTCAGAAGACATTGATGTTCATCTGTGGGAACAAAACCTAGTCTTTCAAGCTGAGGTTGAGGAGCTTGACTTGCTCGACCTTCCCTTTGAGATCACCCATGATCTCAACTTAGGGGTTATAGGGCTTGTTTGGTACTACATCCTTTGAAACAACACTTCTTCTCCCTATATCTATCGACATGGTGATTTGGAACTGTCAATAAATTCAACAGGTGAAACTGGGATTGGGTATCACGACTGAGCATCGAGGGATTACACAGGCTTGAGCACAATTTGAAATTCACAAAGCACTAAGTTCTCTCTGGGAAACAATGAGTCCTACACTGAGTTCCTAGAACCTTATACTTGGGCTTATCTGGAAAGTCCTGCAATAACTGATAAGGATATTCATCATTAACCCTATATATGAAACTTGGATCTGATTTTTCCGATGGGACTGGTTAACGGGGTAAATCTATCAGGTGATTTTTTCATTTATTGAGAAAGTTGGTCAGGGACATCGTCTATTCCAGGCCTTATCGTTTAACGAATGAGAATCCTTGCATGAATAATGATGGCATCTTTGGGATGGGTTACTGTAGCGGTAATAAAGGTTATGGATGGACTAGGTTCATGTGGCACATGGACTAGGATTTCATTCAGATTCGCTCTCTCTCCAACCACAAAAGGGGTCCTCAACATATTTAATCACTGTCATTAATAGATTCATGGATCTTCTGATCATACGTTGCTGAGTAAGCAGTTCTGCATCAAAACAACACTTAGACAAAAAAATTAACTACATGTCGCGGCGCAACAATGCACTCTTCGACTTTATTAACTAAAATTCACATAAATTGCAAAAAAAACTCAAATATAACTAGTATGCATGCTCCTTTGGACTAGAGAAATAGTCTTTTAGCTCAGTTTTGAGACATATAGGGTTCCAGGTGAGCGCCATTCACCCATTCTGGCCAAAGTATACCATCTATTTGTGCGAGTATGACTGCTCCAGAAATTCGGATCTCCGCAACTATAAATGGTCCCAACTAATGCATGCACAACTTGCCTGGATGTTTCTGGTATTAACTGTCATAAAGTGGGACCTTATCTCCTTGCACAAATGCTTTAGTCTTAATGTGTATGTCATGCCAATCTTTTTTCCTTGCTTTCTCAACTAATTGAAGAAAGTATGTTAAAATCCTAGTCTCTTCAAGTTCCTTCAATTCCATAAGCCTCTGTGCAATTGATTCATCTTCTGACATGTGTGTAATATGTGCAGTATATAGACTCAGGTTAATGAATTCTGCAGGTACCACAGCCTCTTTCCCTTAGACTAGTTGAAATGGAGCATACCTGTGGATTTTCTTTGTGGTTGTCCTGTAAGCCCATAGAACTGTTGGGACTCTGTCATCCCAATCTTCCCTCTTTATGCAAAAAACCTTTGTTAATCCTCTCTCCAGAATTTTGTTAAATGCCTCCACTGTTCCATTGGCTTGCAGATGGTAGGGGATACTTTTATGATGTTGGATCAAGAACTATGTTGTAATATTTTCTATTGTACTACTGATAAAATGACCACCCTGATAACTGGTCAGACTCCTAGGACATCCAAACTGAGTGACAATATTTTCCAAAATGAACCTAGCAATAGTATCATTCGAATAATCTTGAACAATTGTTCTCTCTTCCCAACATGTAAGGTAATCATTTGTGGTAATAATATACATGGCCTTTGAATACTTAGTTGTGGGGTTGATCATCCCAATGAAGTGAACTGCCCATTTCTCAAATTCTTGTAGAGCTCGAACTAGATGAAGATTAAATTCATCTCATCTTGATGGCTTGCCCACTCTTTTACAGATGTCGCAAGATCTAGCACATGCATTTTCATATTTGAAGAGTGTGGCCCACCATAATCCATCTTGTATTACTTTCTACGCAATAGCCTTTCCTCTAACATGGCCTCCCGCAACTCCACTGTGGCACTCCCACAGTATGTATTTTCTTTGATGATCTAAGACACATCTCTTGAGGGTGTTATCTAGGCCCAACGTATACAATTTCCTCGCAATCAATTGATAGTCGGATTCTCTAACCACCATATGAAGTTTCTAAATTTTGAAGTACATTTATGGACATGCCCTTATACTTAAGAAGACTTCTATGTCTTCCATCTATTTTGGTATGCCCTCAACTCGGAACAGGTCTACATCTGGGAGATGATCGTCGAATTCTTTGCCACTTTCACCTAAATATAATATATATAGTTGATCTGGCCCCACATTGCATCTTCCAGGTTTAATGATCACCTCAAATTAAAATTCCTGAAACAATAACAACCATCGACAAATTCTTCCTTCCAGAACAAGCTTGTTAACTAGATATTTTAACGTAGAATGATCAGTAAAAAACTTAAAATGAGAGCCTAACAAGTAATTTCTAAACTTGTGCAGAGTGTAAATCATAGCTAAACCCTCCCTATCTATGGTTTTATAATTGCGCTCAATTTGCGATAACTTCGTGCTAGCAAAATAGATATCATGATCCATGGCTCCATCTCCTGGTTGTGATAAGATGGCTCCTAGAGAAATACTTGATGCGTCTACATGTACATAAAATTCATTTTCCCATTTCAAAAATATCATAATAGGTGTTGTGTTGATATTTTCCTTCAAGATGTCGAACGCTTTATCACACTCTGGGGTCCACTGGAACACTTCTGACTTCTTTAGTATATTTTCCAGTGGTGCAGTAATGTTTGCATACCTTCTAATAAACATGTGATAGTACCCTATGTGCCTCAACGCGAAGCACAACTTCTTAGCACTCATAAGTCGAGGCATGTTCATAATAATCACAACTTTGGCTAGGTCTACCAGTACTCTTTCTTGACATACTATGTGGCCTAAAAAATTTCCATGTGGCACACAGAAGATACACTTCCTGAGGTTCAAGGATATCTTCAATTCCCTACATCTATCAAACATCATACATAGTAGAACTACATGTTCCTTGAGCAGACTGTATACCGTTCAATCATCCATATAGACTTCTATAAACTTGTTAATAAATTCTCAGAAATCTGCTATTACAATCTGGGAAAAAATTGCATGGGTGTTCTTTAGGCCGAAAGGAATCACATTATATGAAAATGACCCCCATTTTGTTATAAATGTGGTCTTATTTTTGTCTTGTTTAGAAATATTCACTTGGTGATACCTCGAAAATCCATATGTAAATGAGTATGTTTCTTTCCCCGCAACTTGTTCTAGCACGTCATCAGTAAAAGGTGTTGGGAAAGGGTCATGCACACATGCAAAGTTAAGTCTTTTGTAGTCTACAAAAACCCTAATTTCCTCTGTGCCTTTCTTTCTCTGGATGACTATTGGGCTAACCCTTTCTACTTCTTCCACTGCAAAAATGATTCCAACCTCCAACATCTTGTCTATTTCCCTCTTAACCTTCTCTTTCAATCTGGGTTTAAGACGATATGGTCTATGCCTTATAGTCTTTGATATCGGTTTTAGTTCAATTTTCATCTCTCCCATAGCTCCTTTAATCCCTTTTAGCTCTGAAAATGTCTTTGGGAACAAGTCCTCATACTCTTGCAACAAGATATGTATTTCTTGGCTAGTTTTCTCATCCCAGTAATCTCCCACCATAACTATCTTAGGTTTCTCTGTAGTTCCTATATTGACTTTACGCAACTTCACTAGATAATTATAATAACCATTAGTCAGGATGGGTATAATGTTCTGGATTTCTCTGCTATCTTTTGTTTCCTTAATGGCTAAGTTTCTCAATTCTTCTAAATAATCAGAGTTTTCCAAATCCTTATCAATTTTATAGCATTCTATTAGTCTCTTATCCGAGTCTAGGTGAAGGTTAACCTGAATTTCTCGTCTATGCTTTGCACATACCACTAGGTATGTTTTTCGTTCACCATCATCGGTAAAAAGGAATTCTCTAATTCTTTGCAGGACTACTTTAAGCTCAGGGTACTTACTTGTAAACGAGAAGTCCTTGCAAAATTGACCTGACAACATTTTCCAGTCGCTGGTCTATCTTTTTTTTTCTTCATGCAAGTACCAAGCCTTCGGAATTAGACCTAGTGAATGGGGAAATACTTGAACCCATAAGTGAGATGGTATTTCTGCAACTTTCCACTGTCTCATGCATTGTTCAATATGTTATTTAGGATCATATTGTCCATTGAATAGCTGCACAACTTGGAATTTTGTCCACATCTCTGATTCTAGCTACTCCTTATCTTGAAATCTATATCGTATAACTTGCTTCACATTGTCCCATTTCTCAACTAAGACTTTGTGATTACTCCACCATCTGGCAGGGGTGTCCTGGAGGGCTAAGTCCAAAACTGATATCCTTTGATCCTCCGCTATACTTTCTTCCATGCTGACCAGAAAAATGTCAAGTTTTAAGGTACCATCATATATCGAGTGTTCTATGACCTCGGTTCCAACCCATATAGTTGCTCTAACAGTTGCACATATTCTCGAAAATATTTCATATGAACCTTATTGCCAACTGTCAAATGAAAGTTTTGAATCTTCATCCGTCGATTATATGCTCCTCCAACTTACTAATCCATCAACAGTAGGATTTATGTAGTCTTCTCTCGTTCTTGTTGTTACAGTGTACAACTGATCCAAGTATTCTCCCTCCATATTGTTTTTCATTGGCTCCATGTATCAAGGGCCTACATATGGATCCAAGGGTTGAACTAATTTTATTTCATCTACCTCAAATGTCATAGTGTCTTTCTTTAGGTTAATCACCACATAGTTATCATAAGCCCAATCAATACCAAATAGTGAAGGATAAGGGTCCTTATCCTCCATGATTTTGTTCACCTCAAAATCAACTACCGTCTTCACTCCTGCAACATCTATTTCCACATTCTGCAGTCTTCCTATTGGAAAAATAAAATATTGATTGGCCATTCTTCACTGGATTGAGGAATATGTCAACTAGATTTTTCCTAAAGCTTCCCAAGTATTTTTAGGCAGTATATTAACATCGTATCCTAGATATAACATAACATCCTTAATCTCAAACTCATCTAGCTGGGATTCTATTATAAACTCTTTTTCAGTTTGTACTTTCCTTTGTTGCACTCTTTGAGTATTCTTATCAAGGAGATTAGTCCTTATTCTAGTTTTTAAAGATTCTTCAGTTCCTAGGACTAGGTACAGGGCATTGTGCAACCTTTCTGTCAACTGGTCATTCCCAAGAATATTAGAAAATAGTTGAAACCAAAGGTCAACTACATTTTGTGACTGCTTAGGTTGTCTTCTCGAGATTATGGGGCTTTGGGGTGCAGAGGGTGAAACAGGGACTTTCACAACTTTAGGATAAACGATAGGTTGAGGGTGGATTTCTTGTATATCAGAGCCAGGGATATTCTGGAATGCTTCTATTTCATTTTTAAAGAATAGATTATGTCTCAGAGGTTCATACTTATCCTCCTTAGGCGCTGCTTTCTGGATTTGAGGTAAATTATCAGCATCTACACCAGTCTTTTCTCTTCGTCGAGTAACAATATTAAGGTTGGGTAGTTTTCCTTTAATGACTCTCTTTATCTCTAAACTGATAAGATTAGTTCCTCGTTGAGATACCCAATATTCACATTTCACAATTAGTTTTGGGCAGTCTTCAATTGTGTGCCCATTAGTTCTGCAATGAGAGAACCATGGTCACCTCGGGTGAGGACAATATTTAGCCATGTGGCCTTGCTCATCAAAGTTGTAGCATCTACTTGGTCCTCTTCCCCTAGTTCTTCCTCCTCTGAAGTCTCCTCCATCTCCACCTCCTTGACCTCTTCTTGGTCCCTGAGGGGTTTCATTCACCCTGAATGATGTTCGATCCAATATGTCTGCAAATGCATGTAATGATCTACACTAATTGGTAGCATGTGTGGTAGATGCACAAAACTCACAATGAACATTATTTGGTACTGTTGAATACTTTTGAATAATGGGGCATTGTCTTGTCCCATGCCCATGGATTCAAAAAATTGCACAATACTCAATTTATGGCACTGCTTGATTACCTGGAAAAGAATGATATGGGGTTGGGGTATGGAATGGTAAATTTACAGATACTTGCACAACTCCTCTCGTGGGTCCTAGTGAGGGTCCCATCAGATTCTGAGGAGGTCCCATTCCCCTCATCTATGGACATTTTTTCACAAGATGTCCTTCTATTTAACATCTGGTACACTAGACTTACGCTCGTCCTAGTATGGGTATCATCAATTCTTGTATCTTCTATGTAAGTGCTAATATTTTCCCTTGTAGTTGGGCCAAATTTGCATCTACTGGGGGTCTAGTTACTCTTAGGCTCCCTGGATATCGTGCCATGGCTTCAATATTAATTGATTGTTCCAAGGCATCTGTCAAAGTGGTTATCCATTGTTGTGTTAATGGAATCCATGTCAAAGGTATAAATCCATGGATATACCATTCTCTTTGATGTTCCTCATGAATTGGATGCACTATCCTCCCTATAGCATAATTAAACTTCTGAATATATTCCCAGGTTGATTCACCTACCCTTTGTTGAATCTCCCGCAACTCAAACAGATCTCGTTGTTATGATTGAGGTAGCTTAAACTCTGCTATGAAATTTTTCCGTACCTAATCAAGTCTGAATGCTTGACCTTGCACTCCTGGTACTCCTGGATCAATGGCCTTCATGTACCATTTGAGAGCATAACCTCTCAAAGTAGTCTAGAACTAAACCAATTTATTCACATTCAGAGTCCCTCTAGACCTCCAAATTGCTTCATATAAGAACCAATGTTGCTCAACACCTTTGTCTCCCTTACCCCAAAATTTTGGGTATCGAGCAATGGAACCTCTCGCTTTACCATCCATTGTTGATCTTATTGCTCCTACCAAGATAAAACCTAACAATCCTAGTTGCGATCTACCAGGGGATCCTAATATCCTCCCAGTATCTGTGCTTCATGGTTGTGACTGACAAACTAACTGTAATGGAACGGGAATAACATAAGAATGTAGTATAGAATTTACCACTTGTATATAATACACTTGGGGTATGGGTTATTAGGGGCTAGTGCCACTGGCTTCAGGGTGGGTTTCTTTGATCTGGGGGGTCTCGTTCTCATCCTTTGGAGTGGTCTCTTCAGTCGAATTCCTGATATTTCCTAGCATTAGGGTTGAATCTTCTCTTTCTTCTTCAAGATCCATGTCAGCTTCCTTTTCCCATGCTTCTACACCTTCTTATTCTCGTCCACCCTCTTGGGGACTTCTTTCTCTCTGCGCTTCTCTCTCATTTAATATTTGATTGTCAAATATTTCATGTCTTTTCATCTTCCACAACTCTTCCATCTATCCTTCCTTGATTCTCCTAGCTCGACTTCTTTCCACAACTTCTTGGATTGTTTTACTTCTTTATTTATCTTACCGCGGCACCATTTCTCAATTATGGTGACTCTTTTCAAGGCTCTCTCATCTCTTAAGTCCATTTCTTGTTGCTCCCTCATTTGTCAAAGAACCCTCTCCCCTCTCTCAAGCCATCACTCCACCCTAAACTCACTCGACCCCAAGCGAGGGTGTTATGTTTCCATCTCAGTCGGAGACATAGTCAACATCCCTTCCTCCATCAAGAAAACCTTAATACACAGGGGGATTTCTCTCAACAGTCTTCCCCTTACGTATTTCTTGAAATAGGCTTCTGCTCGTAAAAAATGTTGGTGATTCTCAGCTGCAAACTCGATAACGTATCTTTATAATGTTGTATTGACCCATAAATCGATTGCTCACGTTACCAGATGATCCAGTCGATGCAGTGTTGTGATCTTTTCTCTATCCCAAGCGCAGGTCTTCTTGACTCGTTCTTTGAATTCTGGAGCTTCTTGGAGCCTCTCTATCTAGATCAAAAGTTCTTCCGGGAACTTAACCAAGAATATCTCATACTGGTCACTCGATCTTTCTGAGTAAAATAAAACCTCCCATGTATCTTTCACATATTTTCCTCTTATCTTTGCTTCTTTCCTTATGAAGGCATCACAATTTTTCTCCCACCATTGGTGAATATCAGATCTGTGAATCTGCAGAATCATTCTCCCTATAGGTTCCCTTTTAACACAAGTCTCGGCAACAAAACCATTTTGTTGGCACAGAATTGATCAGACGAGGGTCCTTCTCAGGTTACCAACAAAAGGCACCGAGTAGTATAGAGCGTTGGCATTTTCATCTCCTCCGAAGAGAATAAGTCTCACCCGAAGTGCAACCAAGACAAGAATATAGGGAAGGGAAAGGAGAATACTTATGTGGGTTTCTAGAATCTTCAATATTAACCATAGAATTGCACAAGAAGGACTAACCACAGAACAGATCTGAACTCATTCATACTAGAAATAAAGACAATAAAGTTGCAGAAGCATTTGTAAACAGAGACAGTGCATTGATCTTATCAAACATAAAGAAACAATGTAAGGAGACAATTCATAAGCATAAACATAGAATAAAAAAGTAATTTCAAAAGTTTAGGTCCTTCCATATATATTACCAAAAGAGCTTATCAGGTACAAACTTGGAGATACAAATCAAGACTCTGTTACAAGCTTCTGGATCTGGACTCATATCTCAGAGCTCTATCTACCCTTTTCCCAAAAACTGTATACAAATTACAATCATATAAACTTTAATTTGTCTGCGCCCTCTATACCATCTATAAAAAAACCCAACAACCACCCAACTACACCCAACCCTTTTACAATCATATGCATCTCATACATATAGGTTGAGTGGGATCTTCTGGATTTAGACTTTGCATGCTTTCTTGTTCTGTTGCAACTGATGTTTCCTCATTGGTGTTGTGATGTCCCTTTCTACAACCATTTTCTTTTTCTTTTTCTTGCTCCTTTGTCCAGCTTCATTGTGGCTTGCGCAACTCATGTTTGACCAAAATTGGGACTGTATTCCTCCTTGCACAACTTATAACCAAAAATGAAGGGCCCAACAGAGGCAGGTGAATCAACAAAAATATTTGTGGTACTCGAATATACTGTCCTTACCAGACCTTCAATATCTATCCAGGAATCATAATATTCCCTAGGATATAAAATCCTAACAAGGTACCATGTGGTACTCTAACAGACCTTCCTTATCGGACCTTCGAGATATTCCCAGGAATCATAAGATTCCTTAGGAGATAAAATCCTAATGGAGGTACCACTAATAACCATAGTTGGCATATACATGCATAGGTACTCTGACAGACCATCCTTACCGGACCTTTGGGATCTTCCCAAGGATGATCAATCCCCTAGTATATAGAATCCTAATGGAGATACTCGTTGTTGGTCAGAATACCACAATATCATCAAAATCACTCCCCCTTTATAGGGAGGTCCTTTTGTACAACACCAATCTTGTCTCATAAATACTCAAACATTACATGAGACAGAGGCTTGGTCAACACATCTACAATCTGCTCATATGTGCCAACATATTGGAGATTTACAGCTCCCCTTTGCACCATATCATGAATGTAGTGGTACCATATATATATGTGCTTGGACTTATCATGGAACACTAGGTTCTTCATCATATTTATACAACTATGGTTATCACATAGAATCACGATGGATTCCATCTCCAGATCGAACAGAACTATAAACAAATTTTGAAGCCATATAAATTCACAATTGGTGGAACATGTTGCAATGTACTATGCTTATGTCATGCTGACAGAAATACTGGATTACTTCCTGCTTTTCCATGAAGTCATGGCTGACCCCAAACTTAAGAAATATCTTGAATTTCTCTTTCTATATAAACCACTTCCAGCCCAATCTGAATCAATATAAACATACAGTCTGAAGTCATGATCTCTAGTATAACATAGACCATAATCCAATGTACCCTTAAGGTATCTCATCACATGTTTTGCAGCTACAAGGTGAACACATCTGGGCTCCACCAGATACTGACTCAAGTTGTACATAATAAAGCATATATATGGCATGGTATTCGTTAGATACATCAACAATCCAATAATCTGTCTGTATAGAGTAGTGTCAACCAACTCTGATGAACTAGGAGCTTCAAATTGATTTCCATGGGTGTCTTCATGGATTTACATTCCAACATGTCAAATATCTTCAGTATTTCAACTGCATACTTTCCTTGTTTAAGGAAGATCTTTTCTGGGATTTTCCAAACTTCAATACCTAAGAAATAATGCATCGAGCCTAGGTCTTTAATCTCAAACTCTACATTGAGATTCTTCTTGAAATCTGTGATGATTGTTTATTCTCATATCAAGAATAAATCGTCCACATGTAGTATCAATATAACTGGATCATCATTCATAACCTTGAAGTATAGGTTAGGATAAAATTTACTCATGGTAAAGCCCAATCTTGTCAGGAAACTATCAATTCTTCCATACCAAGCTCTAGGAGCTTGCTTCAACCTGCAAACATGATTCTTTCTATCTTCAAATTCAAACCCTTGTGGTTGTTTTATATACACTTATTCTTCAATAAAACCATTTAAGAATGTTGTTTTCACATCCATCTGGTGCAACTTCCACTTCATTTTGGCTGCAAGAGCTATGATGGTTCTGATAGAAGTGTATCTGGATGCAGGAGCAAATGTTTCTTCATAGTCAATGCCTTCCTTTTGAGAAACTCCATGAGCCACAAATATTTCCTTATGTTTTTAAATACTTTCATCTTTTTCACGTTTTATTTTGTATATCCACTTGGAAGATACCACATATTTGCTCTCTGTTCTGGGAACTACTTCCCATACATCATTCTTTATAATGGAATGGTATTCTTCTATCATGGCATCCATCCATTCTTTATTCTGAGTGACTTACTCAAAGAAAGTAGTTTCCTTCTCTACGAGATCACACATCAAGGCCATATAGATGGAGAATGGCTTAGGTTTTTTACTTTGTCTCATGGTTCCTTCTAGGGCACCATACTTCTCTGCATCTTGAATAAGTTCTTTTTCCCAAGCTGGCTTTCTCTTGTGAGAGATCTTCATACGGGGAGGTTATTGAGATTCTATCATATCATGATCTTCTCGAATCTCATCATCATGGGTAACTGTAACTTCCTTCACGGGTTCTGCAACTCTGGGAGCTACAATTTATTCTTCATATACTTCTTGAAGCTGGCATTTCCTTGATTTTTTGAGCATTTCATCTTCATCAAAGGTTACATCTCTGTTGATTTCAATATGATGGTAAACTGGTATGTAAATTCTTAAGGCCTTATAAACCTCACAGTATCCAAAAAATATTCCCTTCTTTCTTGAAGGGTCCAACTTAGTTCTCTTTTCTTTTGGAATGTGTACAAATACTAGACAACCAAATATTTTTAGATTTACTTCTGGCTTCTTTCCTATGAACATTTCTTCAGGAGTTTTGAATCCAAGTGCACTATGGGATAAAATATTTTGGACATATATTTTTGTTCTTGTTCCTTCATCCCATAAGTGCATTGGAAGATCTTGATCATGAATAATAGTCTTTACTACTTCCACATGTTGCCTTAGATATCCCTTCTACTTCTTCTTGGGTTGACGCAGGTTCAGATTTGAACAAGTTTCCAACTAAACCCTTTAAAACTATCGACCCTCCTGGTAAATCAGAAGGAAACGTTGGGCTCAGAGCACACAATGAAATCTCACCCAAGATATCTCTATGGGTGACTACAATGCTCAAGTTCTTTTAGTCTAGGAATGAGTGGGGATTTGGGGGTGTATTCTATATTCTTCATGCATTAATCTTGTTATTCATTCAAGTATTTCTAGGATTTATTCATCTTTAGGCTCATGCATGCATTCTAATACATCTAGTTAATCATTAATTAATAATATAGCCATTAAAAGTAACTAATCATTCAACAAACATCACATATAACACAGTTTTTACCATGGTTCACCCCCTCTTGGGCTACGTGCAGAAAGATTTGGCTTCTCTGCTCTTTTATTTAGTCTGCTACAAAATTAGGCGTTGTGCACATTACATACTCACTCATACAATCCTGATGAGGTTAAGGAACCTCTATGAGGTGGAATAGATCACAAAAGGATCCCCATCATGTGATCTAACCCTCAAAATCTACCCTTACTCGACTCTTCTAAAGCTCAACAACTTTCAACCACAATTATCAATAATCTTTAGCCACTTAACAAAAAATGAATAGACAGAACAAAGTCCCAACCTAGACCTCCTAGGTTCTTATTTATAGTATTTTAAAAACCTATAGTCATTAAAACCTTTGTCAAAAACCCTAACCCTAATATGGTTAGGATTTTTTACCTCCTCACACGCGGATTTTTCTCTTGCATGATGTTTTTCCTTCCTTTTCCGCATGTTTCTTTTTTGCTAGCTATTGCGCGTGCTCCAAAAATTAGATATTTCCTTCCAAATATAGGTCTTTCCTCAAAATATTCCTACACCTAACACGCCCCCAAAAATGACATGTGGCTCATCCCGAGCCACTTAGGAAATGCGTGATCCTTGTACTATTGTGTCCAAACTATGGAACTTTTTTTTAGTTCCTTTCCTTTTTCCTTGATCTGTGCATCTTTTTCTATTATCTCATCCACTAACTATGTTGTTATCTCCTCCTACATCAATGTTGTGCCCTTTGTGTGTTCCTGTGCTATACTTTTCTTCTCTCCCTCCAAATGCGTAATCATCTGTGCTACTTGTTCTTGGTGGGGTTCCAATTCGACTTGTCTTTCTTGTTTCTTTGTCTGTGTAGTTTTCAACTATGTATGTAGCTTCTTCATGTCTTGAGTTCCCTTCAAGTGATTTGTGATGCTCATTGTTTTCTTCCTTTACTTTATCTCTTGTATGGAAGCATTGATTGTCTCCTCTTATTGGTCCCACTATTGGACCTTCACGTCCTCTTCCACGATAGTCCATATTTGCACAGATCTATCAAATAACTCTTCTACTACCCTTTCTTATTTCTCCATCTCAACTATCTGGAGTGAATATTGTTGTTCTCCCTATTCTTGGACTTCGGGAGGAGTCATAGGATTGAGACTTTCTTTGAGCTCCTCAATTTCCTACTTATATTTGTCAATTTTTTTTGAGATCATGTTGATCTTCTCCTCTACAATCTTCTTAGGTGCTTGCACACTGTCTAGGATGCGATCATAAACCATTGTTAATCCATGTTCCAGTTTATCTGTGAATCCTTTCTCCTCTTCATTTTCCGAATTTAGTTGGTCGCATGCAATTTGCATCATTTCAATGACTCCTCTACCCACCTCCAAGTTGGTTGCATCTATGTGGGTGTTATAACCCTAATTTTCACTAGACATTCTTACCTGGCATCAGGCCATCTCAGATTCCTTTTTTGCCAAAACAATACTGAACAACTCTTCTTAAAAATACCTTTTTTAAAGGCCCATGCACCCTACTCCACTACAGCCTACGTGTATCTACAGTGTCCATGCTAGCTGAACCACTACAGCCCGCATGGACCTATAGAAGCATGAAAAAAGAAAAGTTGTTGATGGAACACACAGCTTTGGGTAAGTTAACTAAACCTTTCAGCCATGCATGGCCAGTCATTCGACCAAATACCTAGCTCCTTCTAGCCTATAAAAGAAGGGGTAAGGGTCCCATTTGAAAGGAGGAAAATCATAGTAAAGAGACTATACCCAATTGAGAATTCCCTTTGTCCCAACCTTTAGCCATCCTTGTGAAAAGAGAAGTATAGAGCAAAGTAGTTGGAGGACAATTGAAGAGGAGCCCAGGACCAGTTTTGTGGAGTAGTGGTCGGATTCATCATTGTAAGTTGCTTTAGTGAAGTTAATAATAAAGAAATACTTTTCTTGTCCCACCATATGAGTTTTTCATTGTTTATTGCGTACATGGTGATTAAATCTCTAACCCATTAATCCATAGATCAAATGCATGTGGAGTTCTTTGTTTGTCTTTTGTGAATGCAGGTTAGCCTTGGGAGGAGAGTTGCAGTCAAAGAGAAACCAAGTGTAAAGAAGGATCAATATCAAACACCGTAAATAAGGTATGTTCACTTGATCTTCTTAACTGTGTATTCGTTTAAGAATAATGGGGATTAGGTCCGAGATGATGGTAAAAAGTAGGAATCTTTAGGTCTTTTCTGCATGCATGATAAAAAACTAAGTGCAAGTCTGTAGGAGGGATTCCTACCCACAATAGAATTGGCGACCATACTGGGGATCTCTCGAGTTTTCTGGCGATACTTTTTGGTAGTTTTAAATCGGTTTCATCACCTTTTTTCTGAGTTTCTGCAAGAGTCTGAGCTAGTAAGGATTTTGGTCTCCCACACCAGTACTCCCTGCTTTCTTTGTTTGGGTAAATTTTCTTTTTAGGAAGTCATAGAGGTACATCTAGCCTATATAAGGCCTACATGCGTGTACACGTACCCTACCTTCACACAACCCGCGTGCATATGCTTGTTGATGAAGTGCTAGCTGCGTGTCTGAGAACCTAGGAAATCCTTCTCAGGAAGAGGCAGTCATCCTCTCCTCTGCAACAGTGATCCTTCTCAGGGATCTTATGGGTACTTCAAGGTCTCTGATTGAATAGTCCATATTCAGGTAAAAACCTCAGATCAGCTTTTTCCTTGCATCTTGTTCTGTCAAAGTAAGTTTCTTTGTCTTCAAGGGATTCTGGTTCTCAATACCAGTACTCCCTTCCTAATATTAGTAGCTTGTCTTGCTTATTTTGAGGAGAAACAGAGGCACATGTGACCTGTAGTGGGCCCACATGCATGCATACGCATCCTATCTTTGGGAAACCTACGTGCATACGCTGGCTGTTGAAGTGATCGTCGCGTCTTTGTCTAGAAAATTTTGAGGAGGCAATCATCCTCTTCCTGTCAAGTTTTTACTTCCTAGGTTTTTCTTGTTTCTTTATGGTCTCTGTCATAAGTAGTTTTAGCCTAGGTTGTATTCCAACATAGCTTGCTTTTTCATTTAAAATATTTTTTATGTTTCCTAGTTTTTTTAACTTATTTTTAGCTTGAAATTTTAAGAAAAATGAGTTGCATTCATCAGTTTCTTTTAGAATATTTTGTTATTTATGCTTTGATTGGAAGAAAGAAAAGAAAAACTTGGTTTGTTAGATATCTTTATTCCCTGGCATTTTCTTTGCATTGTTATTTGAAAAAGAAAAGAAATTAGCATAGTGTTGTGTTTTCTTCTCATCTTAAAAGCATTTCAAAAAAAAAAATGTAATCATTCTTTGCCAGTGTTCATATAAGTTTCATCATTTTTCGCAAGAGTCTTAACACCATTAGTTGCACTACCATACCCTTTTGAGTAAATCAAGCCAATAAAAAGAACACTAATTAAAATTTACTAGACTTTATGTTTGTAGGGTCCATCAACTAAGTTAGGCTAGAGCCTTGATTTAGGTTGGAGAGGAAAATATTCAAGGCTATAAAACAAACATACAAGTCTATGCTAAGGAGTGTAGAAGTCCAGTAATGTGGAAATTATCTGGGACCCCCCTCTAACATAGGAGCTAAACATGAGGTCGCGTGTGGAAAGGTAGCAGAGATAACCCCTCCAAAGCCGGACCAAGCATAGTGGGGAACGCATATAGAGGACTTGTCTTGGGATTCCATTGATTGCATTTGCCACAGAGCTTCGTGGGTATTGAATCCATTTGAGGTCCTCAATCATATTTTGGAACACTTGCTTTCAATGCCCTTGATAGGTTTTGGGCTTGATACCCTGCTCATTGCGGTCCACCCGACTGTCGACTACACCCGCCTGGTGATCGTTCATGAGCTGGCAACCTAGTTGCCTTTATTTTAGGGCCTTACACAGGTGACCATGGGGGTATACCGTAGTACCTAGGGCAGACATCTAGCCACACTTTGTAGAGTATACCTAGAGGGTGCTTCCGTATTCGAGTTGCACTTGCACCGGTAAGTTTCTCTAGTGTTGGTTGGTGTAATTGTTCTTCCAACTAGTTAGTCATTTGCTTGATTTGCCTTTAGGAACTTTTAGTGTGTGCTCTGTGCTCCCTAGTTTTCCATAGTGAGATAGTCAGTCGTSGATTTGGGTCTTTGACCTAGGGTTGTAGACCACCCACTCTGTCGGTTGAGAGGAATTTTCAGTCTTCCGCTTAGAAATGTGGAGCCACCTCTTTATAGGTATTGTTTTGATAACGCTGGTTCTTCAAAGTCAATGTGTGAGACTTTTACGGATTTGAATGATCCCGCAAAGGGAGAACCTATGCATAATATGTTCATGGATAAATTTCTTGATGATACCAACCAAGGAACCCCTTCGTGAGGGGATTCTTGTGCTTTTCCTTTCTTCAGAAACATTGGTGTCCCTTTGATGGATACTTTGTACATTCCTGGGTTGAATGTGCGATTACCGATTTGGTTGGGTACCATTCCAAATGTCCCAAATGATCTTGACACTTCTCAGTTAAGCACTTTATGTCATGGCCACCCTATTGATGTTTCTTCATCAGTAAATTCTTCTTCTCCTTCTTCTCCTGCCTCTGGTGAAAGTACAGTTACTAGTAACCGAAAGTCTAAATGAAATAGAAAGAGGAAGAATAGGAAGAAGAAATCACCAACCTCTGTGAGTCATGTTGGAGATAGGTCGACAACCTCTGCAAGTCACGTTGAAGACTAGCACCTAGCCTATGTAAGTTATGCTGGGGGAACACACCCACCCTCTGCAATTCATGCTGAGGGGAAAAGTCTAGTCACTGCTAGTCATACTGGTAATAGGTCTGTAGCCTCTGCAAGTCATGTTATCGACCCATCACTAACCTCTGCAAGTCATGTTGGAGATGTGCAACCAACCACTACTAGTCATGTTGGGGGCATTAATTCTATTGAGAAACCTAGACGGATAGGATGTAAGCCTAAGTTCCCTTGTAAGATTTGCAAGGGGGATCACCTTACTCATTTGTGCCCTGGCATTCCAGAGGTACAAAGATTGTGGTCCCTATCTGCAAGCTCTTCTGATTCTGAGTCTTTTGAGGTTTCCTCATAGCCTATTCAACCATTGGTTGAGAAAGTGGTCATGCCGATGCAGTCATCGGTTGATCCCACTCCTCTTTTGAGGGGTGAGGTGCCTTTAGACCATGTAGTCTCACAGCCTATTCAGCCATTGGTTGCGAAAGTGGTCATGCCGATGCAGTCATTGGCTGATCCCACTCCTCTTTTGGGGGATGAGGTGCCTTTAGACCATGTAGTCTCTCAGCCTATTCATCCATTGGTTGTGAAATTGGTCATGCCAATGCAGTCATCGGTTGATCCCATTCCTCTTTTGGGGGGTGAGGTGCCTTTAGACCATGTAGTCTCGCAGCCTATTCAGCCATGGGTTGCGAAAGTGGTCATGCTGATGCAGTCATCGGCTGATACCACTCCTATTTTGGGGGGTGAGGTGCCTTTAGACCATGTAGTCTCGCAACCTATTAAGTCATTGGTTGTGAAAGTGGTCATGCCGATGCAGTCATCGGATGATCCCACTCTTCTTTTGGGGAGTGACGTGTCTACCGACTATGATTTTAGCATTTTTGGTTCAGTATTTTCAAAAAAAGGGGGCATTCTGCTCACTCTGAGAACACCCCCTCCAAGCCCTAGGATGGTTTCCTTTTATTGGAATGACCTTTTTGAGCCTCGTCTTCCTTCCTCTACACCCTTTCAAATAAGGGTTGAAGTTAATTCAACAAACATTTATCAATGTATTGTGGATGAAGGAGCCTCTGCAAGTATTTTATCCTCATCGGTTTGGAAAGTCTTGGGTTCTCCCAAGCTTGTGTCTGCTTCACATGAGTTGTTGGCTTTTGACAAACATCCTAGTGAATATTTGGGGGTTCTTCCTCAGTTGCCTATCTCGTTAGGTGGAAAGATTGTCCGTGTCGATGTTATAGTGGTGCAAGGTTTATTAGATTTCAATATGCTTCTCAGGCATGATTATGTATATGCTATGAACGTTGTGGTATCTATGCTCTTTCGGGTGATGCACTTCCCTCACAATGGAAGCATTGTCACTATTGACCAGTTGGCATTTGATAATCACTATCCTAATTCAGCGTTAGTTCAGGGTGCCCCTTTATATGTTCCTAGTGTTCGTGTAGACTCCACCCCGCCTGTAACACACCCACTACGGAATTCAATATTTTTCGTCCTTTTTCATCTTTTCTCCGATGAACAGAATTCCCAAATCCCTATGGGACCTGATACATACCCTGCCATCCCTTTTCCGTACCCATAATATCGGCGGCTATGACCACAGGTCTTACCGGAGAGGTGCACCCGAATTTCGCGATTTGGAAAATCGAGGTGCAGGTATTTCCTTGTTCATTTTTGGATTTCATCCATCGAAATTTCACAGCTAGCGAACACGAGGAAAAATGACCTTTGGGAATCCCAGGCATTGAAAAGTTGAAGCAACAAAACCATGTGTGCTAATCCATTTCGGGACTTCGCCTATCAAGATTTTGCGATAAGCGAGGACAAGGCACTTGCTTCTAGATGTCCCAGGGGCCAAAACACCGAAATACTAACTTCTAAACATGCTTCTTTGTTTCGAGGTTTCTACCATTGGGATTTTGGGATATGCGACGACAGGAGGTCTCGCAATTAGGTTTCCCGGGAGTCGAAACTCCAAAACCTTAACATATGTATAATTGTATATATGTGTTGCTCAGTCCATTTTGGGAATTCGCAGATCGGGTTTTCGGGACTAGTGAGCCTAAGAAAACTCACCCCCACGCCATCACTTCTGGTTTTCGTGAATCGGGGCTTCGGGTCTTGCGCGTACAAGGGAATACGCCCTTGAGTATTCCAATTTCTGAAATGCCGGAATATCGCAACATACACACATATTGTCCTTTCAGGATTTCACCCATTGGGATTCAGGGGCTTGCGAGCACAAGGGAATACGCACTTGGGTATTCCAAGCCCCGAAGTGCCGAAATATCCTATCTCATCCATACCTTAAACTATTTCGGGGTGTTGGATGTCAGGATTTCATGACTTGAGATGACCAGGGTTCTTTCCCTTCGAATCCTCGAGTGTTGAAATGCCAAAATGCTTACCGACCACCACATCCTCTTACGAATGAATGGTTCAGGTACTCTCACAGACCTTTGGATCTACAGTCTGATTTCTTCGCTACCCAAGAAGATAAAAGAAAGAGGTTGAGGCATTTAACGCCCTTGTTTCTTCTTCCAATCTAATAGTCATGACTGACCGCAAATCTTTCGACAGAATCTCATTCATTGCTCGATACTTATCCACATGCTTTCATTTCAGAATTTCGCAAGTTGGGGTTTCGGGACTTGCTTGTGCAAGGGAACTTGCCCTTGGGTATTCCGGTTACCGAAATGCTGAAATGTTGAGGTCTACGAGGACTATCCTCCCTCGTACTATAACATCCTCCTTCGGGACCTCAGGCAATTTACATCTGGTTTTTGAAGACCAGACTGGAAGGTCTTCTAGAAGGTAGGGGAGTGGTTCTGAAGGATGCCTTTATGGGGAAATCTATCCAAGACATCAGGTCAGACAAACACGGGAACAAATCTCCTGAGAACAGACTTGAAAATCTGTATTAGTGCAATATGTATAAACATAATCCATATGTGTTCCTTCCAATAAAAGCATGCAGTCATCATTTCTGACCAAAACACCATGCAGACAGTCTTATACAGAAACCATTCATAATTGCACAAACTATGAGCATACACGTTAGCATATAAATTTCAAAATATAAGATATAAAACACTTATTAGAAAAACACTGGGTTTGATGCAACTGCTGAGAGGGGTGCTCGTTTCCACCCAACCATAGGCTCAGTGATTCCGAATGGATTTACCACTAGCCACCCCCGAGCTGAGACCAGGATGCTGTGAGACTGAGTCTTTGTTCACTAGTGATCGAGAACAAAGGTTACTCTCCTTCTTCTCTACTATCACTCACTCTGTATTTTGTTTTTCCAGAGTTCTTTTGATCTCTCTTCCTCTTTTCCCCGCGTCTGCCCCTTGATCGCACACTCTTCCTGCCTTTTATCTTTTCAGAAAGGCTGTGTGTGGCACGATCTTCCTCGCGGTGGTCAGGTCTGTTGACTCTACGGATGGGTGGTTCACCCCCATCCCTCATCACTTATGAGGATCCATTTACCTACCAACCTGGCGAGTGATTTAATTTGGGGCCAGCGAGCCGCTCTTGGTTCTCCGGGCCAGTGAAGTCCAAATACGGTATTGGTTTCAGTGGAAGTTAATGCCACCATTCCAGGTGCCTTCCACCACCTTTCTTCAACCATCTTGGTCTCTTTTTCAGCACATCCCTCTCTCAGCAGTCTTGCAATATATATAATCATAATATTATTTACATTCATCGACCTTTTTCACAAGGTCCATTCACATCACAAATTCACATTTATGAGTTTGCCACAATACTTGGCCAATATAGTTATTTTTACAGACTGGGTGAAATAGGGTGTTACAATTCCCTCCCCCCTTAAAGGAACATCGTCCTCGATGTTCTATCTATCAACTTGACATGCATGTACAGATGTAAACAAAATCAGATATGCCTGTTTCATGGCATCCTCCATTTCTCATGTAGCCTCATCTAGGCCAAAATGTTTCCACTGCACCTTGACCTGTGCAATGGTTTGGTTCCAGAGCAGGCTTTCCTTTCTATCCAGTATGCATTGAGATTCTGGTAGAAATTTTCCCTCCGGTTCCACCTGGATCACAGACCAGTCAATTATATGGTTAGCATCATGTACATATTTCTTCAATAATGAAACATGGAAAACATTATGTTCTTTTACTATGGGAGGAAGTGCTAGCCTATAGGCTACAGGTCCCACTCTATGTAGAACCTCAAAGGGTCCACAATAATGAGGTGCTAACTTGGCACAATCTCCCATTTTCAAGGAACTTTTCCTGGGCCTAACTCTGAGATATACATGATCTCCCTTTTTGAACTCTCTTGGAGTTCTCTTTTGGTTGGCATAACTTTTCTGTCGGTTCTGAGAGATCTTCGGGTTTTGTTTTATCTGATTGAACTGTTGTTCCATTTATTTCAACATGTCAGGTCCAAAAGAAATCCTATTTACAGGATTACTCTAGCTGAATGGAGTGTTACACGGCCTACCATAGAGGACTTCGAAGGGACTCATCTTTAACGATGCTTGGTAGCTGTTGTTGTAGGAGAATTCTACCAGTGGAAGGTAGTCTTCACACTTCTTGGGTTGATGCATTGCATTCATTCTTAGCATGTCTTCAAGTATTTGGTTCACTCTTTCTATCTGTCTGTCGGTTTGAGGGTGATAAGCGGTGCTAAATAACAATTTGGTCTCTAAACCCGCCATCAGTGATTTCCAAAAGTTGGAAGTGAACTTCGTGTCTCTGTTAGACACAATCTCTTTTGGCATGCCATGCAGTCTAAATATCTCTTTCATGAATACCTAGGCAATATCTATTGCCTTGCAAGTCGATTTGACAAGGATGAAATGAGCAGACTTACTCAATTTATCCACTACTGCCATGATGGCATCATTCTGTTTGGTTGAGGTTGGTAACCCGGTGATGAATTCCATGGAGATGGTTTCACATTTCCATTCTAGGTTTGGTAGAGGTTGTAATAATCCTGCTGGGTGTCAGTGTTCTGCTTTTACTTGTTGGCATTCTATGCATTTGGCTAGGTACTCGGCTATGTCTTTCTTCAACCCAGGCCAATAGAATTATTTCCTGGTGGCCATGATCATCTTTTGGTATCCTGGATGACCAGTATAGGGTCTTTTATGTAGTTCATCCAGTATGAACCTCTTCAAGTCGTCACAATCTGGAATGTACAATCTGCTTTGGTAAGTGAGTAGACCTTCTTCCATCATCTGGTAGTCTCCATACTTTATCCCTGTGGGTTCTTGCTGTAGGTACGAGGTCATGGTCTGGAAGAATGGATCTATTCCTTGTGCATTTCTAACCCTTTCTTTGACATCCGTCTCATAGGTACTCACCGTGGCTAGGTTAATTGCTTTCATACTTCGGCTAAGGGCATCGGCCACTCTATTTTCTTTTCCTTTAATATGTTTGATTTCAAAATCAAACTTGCTAAGGAGGGCCATCCACCTAGATTGTCTAGCATTGAGCTTTGGTTGATCAAACAGATATTGCAATCCATAGTGATCTGTCATAAGTACAAATTTTCTTCCCAGGAGGTAATGCCTCCACATTTTCAAGGCATACACTATGGCGGCCAGCTCTAGATCATGGGTCACATAGTTGACTTCGTGCTCATTCAATTTTCAGGTTTCATAGCAGACCACACTTCCTCCTTGCATAAGGACTCCTTCGAGCCCTTCCTTATAGGCATTTGTGCACACGAGGAAGTCAGCTTTGGGATTCGCGATCTTCAACATGGGTGCATGGGTTAGTAGATGTTTCAGGGTTTGAAATCTTTCTTCACATTTCAGTGTCCACGGGAATTTTGTCCCCTTCTTCTGGAGGGCAGTGATCAGACAACCAATCTTGGAGAATCCTTTTATAAATATCCTATAGTATCTTGCTAATCCCATAAAGGATCTGATATCCGAAACATCCTTTGGGGTAGGCCATTCCATGATAGACCTGATTTTATCAGGGTCTACCACTACTCCTTCTTCGGATAGAACATGGCGTAAGTAATGTATTTACTTCTGGAAGAATTCACATTTGTTGAATTTGGCATAGAGATGATGTTCTCTTATTACTTGCAACACAAGCCTAAGATGCTCTTCATGCTCTTCTCTATTCTTGGAGTAAATTAATATATCGTCAATAAAAACTAGCACACATTTGTCTAGGAATTTGCTGAGTACATTGTTCATCAAGCACATAAAAGTGGTAGGGGAATTGGTTAACCCAAATGGCACTACCACGAACTCATAGTGACCATACTGTGTTCGGAAGGCAGTTTTATGGATGTCCTCACCCTTAATTCAGACTTGATGGTATCCCGACCTCAAGTCAATCTTTGATAAAATAGACGCACCTCCCAATTGATCGAACAGGTCATCAATCCCGGGCAAGGGGTACTTGTTCTTTATGGTTACCTTATTGAGTTTCCTATAATCTATACACAGTCTAAGGGTACCATCCTTCTTTTTCACAAATACGACTGGTGCTCCCCATGGAGACATGTTGGGTTGAATATAGCCCTTATCCATCATTTCTTTTAATTGCAACTTGAGTTCAACTAACTCGGGTGTGCTCATCCGGTAGGGTGTCCTAGACACCAACACCGCTCTCGGTACAAGTTCTATCAAGAAGTCTATGTCTCTTCTCGGAGGTAGACCCGGTACCTCTTCCAAAAACACATCTCTGTATTCTCTCAGGGTAGGGTGGTCTTCAAAGCTTGGTTTTTCATCTTCAATAGTTTTCAACACCTGTATTGCATATAGGGGACATCCTTTTCGACAATACTTTCTCATTTGCAGAGCTGATATTTGTCTCACCGAGACAGGTTTTCGGATCCCTTGAAGGGTTATCTTTTTCCCTTCTTTACTTACACATTCTAGGGTTTTATGGTAACAGTCCAATATGGATTTATGGGTGGCTATCCAGTCCATACCAATCAACAGATCATATGATCCCAGGGGTAATATGTTAAGGGTTGCTTGGGTGGAGAATTCACCCAACATTAATTGGCAGGTTGGTATGACCTCTGCTACCCTTCTTTTGGTGCCAGTGGCTAAATGTACTAACCATGGCTTGGTAAGTTTATGTGGCTATAGTGTACACTTATCAACAGTCTTAGGAGCTATATAACTCAATTTTGAACTAGGGTCAATCAGAATAGACACTAGATGGTTGGAAATCATACCTTCTATTTCTACCACTGAAGCTTGGTGGTTGGCTTGGTTATTATCCAAGGCTGCATAGATTTGTGGCACACTCCTGGCCACATCATTGATGGTGGTAGCTTCCTAGATGTTGTGAATTCTCCGACTATTCTATTTTTGGTGTGGAAAGTCTCTCAGTAGGTGTTCTTCTCCGCAACCCCAACATTTCAAAGTTTCTCTCTTTGGGTTATCAACCTTCACTGGTACAGACCCAGAAGTTTTATTTCCGCTCAAGGAGGGAATGTTCCACTGATGTACACTCTGGGTTGGGAAGCTCATCCTTGAGTTCTTCTTATAGTTCTTAAATCCTGAGGAGTTAATCCCCTTTCTCTGAAATCTCAAACTATTCTTATGTTTCCATCCTTCGCAAGGTTTTGTTCGATGTCCAAACTATTCATGACATTATCTTGCCTTTTGGATAGTGCCTTCTAGGGTCTTTGGCTCATCAAATTCAATTTTGTTCCGATATTCCTTAGGTAGTCCGCTGATGAAATGTTGCACCTTTTCCTTTTCTGCCTTTATATAAGGTACATACCTCAGCAACTCAAGGAATTTGCTGACATATTCTTCTATAGTGAGTTGCCCCAGTTTGAGTTCATAGAATTCTTTAGTCTTTTCTTCCAAATATTTTTCCAACAAATACTTCTTCTGGAAGTATTTCTCAAACTGTTCCCAAGTCAGGTCCTCTTCGCGAACCCCTTTCACATTCTTAAGGTCTTCCCACCAAATGGAAGCCTTTTCGTTCAAGTTGAAGGTGGCCACTCGGGCCTTCATATTTTCTAAGAAGTCATGGACTTTGAAATACTTCTTTAGTCCAAGTACCCAAGCCTCTACTTCCTCTCCCTTCTTCATTTCACTGTCAAAGGAGGGTGGTTTAGCCTTCCTGAATTCTTCGAAGTTATGACCCTTGGAAAGCTTTCACTTCTTGCATTTTCTTCGGGGATAGGAACTATTTCTTCTGCTAGAAGAGCCCTCCGAACCACCAGCTTCCTTCCCAGAGGAATCGTCCGCTGCTGGTCCTTTGCCTCTAGGATGGACCTTTTTTGAGGTGCTCCTCTCAGTGTGGCCATTGATATGACCATGTTTTTGTACCTCAGGTTCATGCTGCATTTGTCTTTGTAGGTTGGATAAGCTCTACAGTAAAATTGCATTAATTTCTGTTTGCTTCTCTTGTTCTTTCATCATCCTCTCATTGTCAGCCTTGCAGCTTTGTAATTCAACCATGAGACTCCTCACAGTCTCGGATAGATCTGGAGGGGTCCCTACTACCTTCCTTTCGTAAGACTCTTCATCTTGATTGTGGGAGCCTTGCCCCACCTCTTGGTGAGTCACCATTCTATACGTTGATAATTTCCCGCAGTTGATCTTCCGCTTGTGTGCAAAAGGAAAAACGCTAGTTGTTAGTCAATATTTATATTTATTTATAACCAGTACATAATTCATATTTTTCACATGTACACACACAATAGGAGTTTTCATTCTTAACTTCATCTTTTGATTAGGAAGGTTAAGAAAGGGGGTTACTCCTTTTAGGAGTGTTTCGAATGGAGCTCCTGCGCAACTCGTTCATGAGCCCAAGCAGGCCAAGTGTTGTAACCATGCTCTGATACCAATTTGTAACACACCCACTATGGAATTCAAGATTTTTCATCCTTTTTCATCTTTTCTCCAATGAACAAAATTCCTGAATCCCTACGGGACCTGATACAAACCCTTCCATCCCTTGTCTATACCCATAAGATCGGTGGCTATGACCACAAGTCTTACCGGAGAGGTGCTCCCAGCTTTTGTGATTCGGAAAATTGAGGTGCAGGTATTCCCTTGTTCATTTCAGGATTTCATCCTTCAGAATTTCACGGCTAGCGAACACGAGGAAAATTGACCTTTGGGAATCCTGAGCATCGAAAAGCCGAAACACCAAAACCATGTGTGATAATCCATTTCGGGACTTCGCATATCGGGATTTCACGATAGGAGAGGACAAGGCACTTGCCTCTAGATGTCTTGTGGGCCGAAACATCGAAATACTAACTTCTAAACATGCTTCCCTATTTCAGGGTTTCTGCCATCGGGATTTTGGGATATGCGACGATAGGAGGTCTTGCAATTAGGTTTCCCGGGAGACGAAACTCTGAAACCTTAACATATGTATAATTGTATATAGATGTCGCTCAACCCATTTCTGGAATTCACACACCGGGTTTTCAGGACTGGTGAGCCTAAGAAAAATCACCCCCACGCCGTCACTTCAGGTTTTTGTGAATCGGGGCTTCGGGTCTTGCATGTACAAGGGAATATTCCCTTGAGTATTCCAATTTCCGAAACACCGGAATATCGCAACATACACGCGTATTGTCCTTTCAGGATTTCACCCATTAGGATTTTGGGGCTTGCGAGCACAAGGGAATACGCACTTGGGTATTCCAAGCCCGGAAGTGCTGAAATATCCTATCTCATCCATACCTTAAACTATTTCGGGGTGTCGGATGTCGGGATTTCGTGACTTGAGATGACCAGGGTTATTTCCCTTCGATTCCTCGAGTGTCGAAACACCAAAACTCTTACCAACCGCCATGTGCTCTTATGAATGAACAATTCAGGTACTCTCATGGACCTTTGGATCTACGGTCTGATTTCTTCGCTACCCACGAAGATAAAAGAAAGAGGTTGAGGCATTTAACTCCCTTGTTTCTTCCTCTAATCTAACAGTCGTGACTGACCACAGATCTTCCGATAGAATCTCGTTCATTGCTCAATACTTATCCACACGCTATCATTTCAGAATTTCACAAGTCGGGGTTTCGGGACTTGCGAGTGGAAGGGAACTCGCCCTTGGGTATTCCAGTTACCAAAATGCTGAAATGTTGAGGTCTACGAGGACTATTCCCCCTCGTACTATAACATCCTCCTTCAGGACCTCAAGAAATTTACAACTGGTTTCTGAAGACCAGACTGGAAGGTATTCTAGAAGGTAGGGGAGTGGTTTCAAAGGATTCCTTCGTGGGGAAATCTATCCAAGACATCAGGTCAGACAAACACGGGAACAAATCTCCCGAGAACAGACTTGAAAATCTGTATTAGTGCTATATGTATAAACATAAGCCATATGTGGTCCTTCCAATAAAAGCATGTAGTCATCATTTCTGACCAAAACATCATGCAGACAGTCTTATACAGAAACCATTCATAATTGCACAGACTATGAGCATACACGTTAGCATATAAATTTCAGAATACAAGATATAAAACAATTATCAGAAAAACACCGGGTTTGATGCAACTGCTGAGAGGGGTGCTCGTTTCCACCCAACCATAGGCTCAGCGATTACGAATGGATTTACCACTAGCCACCCCCGAGCTGAGACCACGATGTTGCGAGACTTAGTCTTTGTTCACTAGTGACTGAGAACGAAGGTTACTATCCTTCTTCTCTACTATCACTCACTCTATAGTTTTTTTTTCCAGAGTTCTTCTGATCTCTCTTCCTCTTTTCCCCATGTCTTCCTCTTGATCACACACTCTTCCTGCCTTTTCTCTTTTTAGCAAGGTTGCATGTGGCACGATCTTCCTCACGGTGGTCAGGTCTAATGACTCTTCGGATGGGCAGTTCACCCCCATCCCTCATCACTTATGAGGAGCCATTTATCTACCAACTTGGCAAGTGATTTAATTTTGGGCCAGCGAGCCGCTCTTAGTTCTCCGGGCCAGTGAAGTCCAAATACGGTAATGGTTTCGATGGAAGTTAATGCCACCATTCCAGGTGCTTTCCACCACCTTTCTTCAGCCATCATGGTCTCTTTTTCAGCACATCCCTCTCTCAGTAGTCCTGCAATATATATATTCATAATATTATTTACATTCATCGACCTTTTTCACAAGGTCCATTCACATCACACATTCACATTTCTAAGTTTGTCACAATACTTGGACAGTATAGTTATTTTTATAGACTGGGGGAAATAGGGTGTTACACCACCACAAGTTAATTATGTGGCATCTTATCCTCGGTGTTCAATTGCTTATGAGAAGGAACCTGTGCAATCATCTTTTCCTTCTCGAGACTTGGAATCAACAATTGATCCATTGGTGTATCCAATGGAGGCATGGTAGCCCTTGCTTCCCCCTCTTGGTCCAAGTGGGCTTGAGTATCCTTCTGAGTCTGATATCATTGTTAGTAGATCCTTAAGCCCTCATGATCATGATTATTTGCTGATAGACTCTGTCATTCCTAGTCAGAACCTCCATTGTCATATGGAGTATGGTTAGTTTACTTCACCCTTTGGGACTGTTGACCCTCATTTGCGTGATTTCTCAGATTTTGAATTGACTTCAGATGAGGCTATCCTTGAAGCCATGACTATGGTTTCTATACCACAGGAGGACTTACACCCTGGTTTATGTTTTCTTCCCTTTTGGGAGACTTCCTAAGTTGACTATCGAAGAGACTCTTGGTTTGAGCCTAGCAGCAGGCTCTACCTGAACCAGTTTCATACATGAGTCATAGCCCCCACGGGTCTTCTTTTAATCCCTTTTCAGACCCTCTAAACATGAAAATATTTTCGAGCGATCTTGTGGCCTTTCACACTCGCTAAACTGGAATTTGAAGTTCGGCGGTAGTTTACCCCTTTTTCGGTCCGGACCGTCAACTGTACGAACAAAGGTATACTTTAGAGGCCTTGGATCTCTAGAAGAGTACTCTCAGGTATAATTTTAAACCTTTTTTGGGCCTGAGGGACTAAATTTATGAAAAAGGAACCCCCACGGAGTCCATAGTTAAGATCTTTTCAAAATCCATAAAATTTAAAAGATTGTCGAGTGACCTTATTCTTTCACACTCGTTAAAATGGTTCAGAAGAACATTCCTGACGAAGTCCATAGTTAAGCTTTTTTCACACTCCTTAAAAATGAAAAAATGGCTGAGTGATCTTGTCTTTATCACACTCATTAAAATGGTTTTGAATAGATGTCTTGTTGGTGCTAGTTTACCCCTTTTTCGAACCAAATAGACTACCTTCAAAAAAGGTACCCCATTGCAGTCTCCTTTTACATTTTTCAAACTCTCTAAATATGAAAAACCGTCGAGCTTACCTTCTCTGGGCTCGTTAAAATTACATCGAAGGACATTACTATTGTGTGTTTTGTTAACCACGTTTGCATACTTGCATCTTTGGTCTAATGTCAGCTCCATGTTGCTCTCAACTAAACCATCTGAAGCATGCCTTATTCACAAGCCCTGTAGCACTTTTCCTCTGCGTCTTGACACCTTTGGTCCTAGGAGGGATTTTTCCCGAGTGTCCTTGCTTTGAACATCAATCTTGTCCTTGCGCCTCGAACTTGTATGTTTGCAACACTCATTCCTCCTTTGTAATGTAACATTCTTTTATTTTTTTTCTAAAATTATTGAAAAAGATAAAAAAATCAAATATACCCCAAAAAGAGGAAGGGAAAAGTATTTTATTTTTATTTGGTAGCACAATGAGTCACCCTTGGAAAAAGCACATCCTTCTGTTTGTTCTTCAAGCTCTGGGATTTAATATGACCTTAGGAAGTTGTTCTCGCTACATAGAGTTGTGTCCTCCTCCATTTGGTTATTCTTCCAAACATATGGAGATTTTGTGTTGCCTCCTGCATCGTGAACTTATGTCAAATGCCATGCTACATGAATCTCATCATTTTTCATGCTATTTCCCAAGGGAAGTTTTACCAAGCCTGAGTCAGCCTCTCTACAGTTTGTCTCTTTCCCTCATGCCCAGCCATCCCAAAAGTCCAATCAAGTCTTTGTTTGAAATCAATGAATCCCTCAGTCTGATCATCAAGATCCTCTAGTCCATACCCAACGAGCCGTTGAAGACCTCTGGGTAGTGAATTCGTACACTCATATTACACTCCTACCCAATTTTTGAATATGTTGAAGTTATTTCTCGAGCTCTGAATACCTCATCTCCCTCCATTAGGCCTTATCAACTTTTAGAAGATGGATACTATACATGTATATCTTTTTGATTTCGAGATGTAGCTCCGCTGTGTATTGCTCGCGGCTACACTTTATATAGTTATATGACATGGATCTACAGTGTATTTGATTGATAGCCATGATTTTATTTCATCCTGAGCATGGATATGCCCATCTTGATGAGACAATTATTATTTTGCAGATGGTACCTCCCAATTTCTAGTCCCTGGGCTCACTTGTTTGGTACATTGGTGAAGATTGATAATGTATTTCGGCCATAAGATGCTCTTCTGACCTCACACATTAGGGGGCATCTGTTATAACCCTAATTTGCACCAGACATGCTTACCTGGCATCAATCCATCTCAGATTCCTTCTTTTCCAAAACATTATTGAACAACTCTTCTTAAAAATACCCTTTTTAAAGGCCCACGCACCCTACTCCACTACAGCCTGCGTGTATCTACAGTGTCCATGCTAGCTGACCCACTATAGCCCACGTGGACCTAGAGAAGCATGAAAAAGGAAAGTTGTCGACAGAACACACAACTTTGGGTAAGTTAACTAAATCTTTCCGCCATGCATGGCCAGTGATTCGACCAAATACCTAGCTCCTTCTATCCTATAAAAGAAGGGGTAATGGTCCCATTTAAAAGGAGGAAAATCATAGTAAAGAGACTATACCCAATTGAGCATTCCCTTTGTCCCAAACTTTATCCATCCTTGTGCAAAGAGAATTATAGAGCAAAGTAGTTGGAGGACAGTTGAAGAGGAGCCCAGGACTAGTTTCGTGGAGCAGTGGTCGGCTTAATCATTGTAAGTTGCTTTAGTGAAGTCAATAATAGAGAAGTACTTTGCCTGTCCCACCATATGAGGTTTTCATTGTTTATTGTGTACATGGTGATTAAATCTCTAACCCATTAATCCATAGATCAAATGCATGTGGAGTTCTTTGTTTGTCTTTTGGGAGGAGAGTTGTATTCAAAGAGTGACCAAGCGTGAAGAAGGATCGATATCAAACACTGGAAATAAGGTATGTTCACTTGATCTTCTTAACTGTGTATTTGTTTAAGAATAATGGGGATTAAGTCTGGGATGATGGTAAAAAGTAGGAATCTTTAGGTCTTTTTTGCATGCATCATAAAACCCTAAGTGCAAGTCCATAGGAGGGATTCCCACCCACAACAGCGGGCCCTAGATTGCACCTCTTGCATTACGTTGGTCGTGAGTTCGTACAGTGCATTGGTGGGTATTTGTTCCATGACAACCTCAAATTGCTCTACGTCCCCCGTCTATTTCTATGAAGTCTCTTGATATATTCTTATCATTTGGCACGTGACTGTAAAAGTCTCCCTGCCTTGGACTACCAACTGTATTGTTTCCTCTCCTTGTTTCTGTGTAGGGGGTCATTGTGTCTTTCTATGTTGTTGCATTGTGGCTTGTGGTCCTTCCTAGATCTGTAATTGTTGGATATTCTCATGAAATTCTATGATATTGGCCATGATCTCTTCACATTTCTCCCTTGTAATGTGGACAACCTCTTCACCCCTAGATTTTCATCATTCTCTGTAAGGGTGATGACTGGTTCTTCTATGTCATACTTCCTTTTCTTGCAAACCTCTTTTTCCTCCTCTAGTTTCGTTATTGTCTGTGAGGGTTATGCCCTAATTGTTGTACCCTGGACCCTCTCTTCTCCAACATGTAGAGTATCCTTCTTTCCATTCTATGGTTGGCTACCTATCTTTGTTTATATTGCTATTCTCCTTAGTTGTTTCGGTACTATGCTACTCTTGGTTGGCTAATTCCACGTTGTATCCATTCTAGTATCACCTGTCAGGATGTTTGTTCTCAATGAAGAGCTTTCTTCATCCTTGTCCTTGGCCCTAGAGTATTGCGTCGTGATTGGTCATGTTACTGATTTTGATACTATAAGTCGCCACTGCGTAGGCCAGTATTTAACTATATAGTTCACTTCTTCTTTGGTGATGCAATATTGTATTTCTAGCCATACCTTATTTGGATCCCTTGAAGCCTGGATCCACATGTGGTGTTAGGATGCCTTGAACTTGGCTATCCCTTCGGTTTCCTGGATTACCTCCACATTTATGCGACATATATTAGTTGTGTGTTGTTTTATCTCTTCCAGCAACATTGCAAAAACTATGTTGTTTTCTAGTTGTGTCTTGTTATCCTTGGCCTTCCAAAGGGACTCATATATCGATGCATAATATTTCCCCATCCTATCCAAGAACGCTGATAATTTTGGCTCCTTCCATCTTTCCAATGCTATCAAAATTATCAACTAGGAGTAATGGAACTCAGTTCCATTGTCTTGAACATCTCTAGAGTTATCAAAAACTGGTTTAGCAGGTATGGCACCCAGCTAAACATTACTCCATTCGCACACTGCGCGACTACTGCAATAATATCTGTTGGTGCTTCTTCATTTCATAATTTCCTCAATAGTTTGCAATCCATGAGCTTTCTAGCAAACCTTGTCGCATTATCATTGATATCCTTGAGTATGATGCCTCTATTGCCCTGACTGGTGCCAAACTACACTTTGACTAGTTCTGATATTTTCTTCTCACATGCGTTGTTATCCAGTTATTCCTTTGGTTGTGCATCAACTATCGATAGTCCTGTGATATTGGTAATCAGTGCCACATCTATCTGTACTGGCCTATCCATCCACATGATGCCTCCATGTACGTGGGTGACTAGTTGTTTGACACAAGTCCCAGCATTCTTACCACGCCTGAAATGTAGTATATATAATAGGTTCATAATGCCAAAGTTATAAACCCCGATTACCCACTACACGGGCTCTATTATTGGTTTACCGAGGGGTCCAATTTCCCCTATGTTGATTAAATAATTCTCCTCGACCAAATCTAGGAATTTGGACGCATCGTGCACATCATGATCTACATACCAAAGTTTTGGTACATTTCCTAGCGTATCATCTACAGTAATCACTTCATCTGGGAGATAAGAAAGTGTAATATCCATGGTGTCCGATGCCTTTCTTTTCTATCCTATAGTATATGGGCCTGCCTATGTTGGGTCTACATCCTCTTCTTCCCTTTCAAACTCCGATCGATCAGTGATATCCTCAACCAACACTTCCTCACTTCTGTGGGTCTGTCGTGGTCCCATTGTTTTGTCAGGCTTCGCAGTCGTCTGAAGGTTAGGGTTTGAAATACCATTCTGAGCCCCAGAGCTCTGTGTTATTTCCCCTTGTTGTGTTGTTGTTTTTTCCTCTTCAACCCATTTCGGTTTGATTGACTCAGTGTCTGAGGTGGTGACATCTTCGATCTTGACCACATTTTTGGGTTGTCTCACCCTTTCCTTGTGCCTCTGACCCTTCCCAGTAACCCGTGCATACTATCTTGGAACACCGAAGTTCAGTAGGGTCATCATCTCTCTGAGTTGCACACTCACTTGCTTCTCCATAAAATTCTATCTAGGGCATGCTCTTTGTATTTCTCTCTGTGCTAAAAAATCACTAGTGTTGAATAAACACGTTCTTTCCGCCTTTTATAGACCCAATCGTGTCAATTTTTCACTTTTTACGTGCATTTGCACCAAGTGTATTTTTTCTTGTGCACTTTCTTCTTATGTTTATCACGGTAATTATTGCACACAACTTTTTTCATGGTTTCTTATGGTTCAGTCAACTTCTGCATCTTTTTGTGTTTTTCTTTTGTTTTCTACTTTTGTATTTCTTTTGTCTTAAATTCTCCTTTTTATTTCTTTTTTATCATTTTTATGTCTTAATATCTGCTATAGTACACTATATACATTCCTTTCTCACTGCACTGTGACTTTTAAGGGTTAGTAGGTCGATTGTCCCTGTACAGTTTTAGTTGACTACCATTGATCATTCCTTTTAGTTTTTTTCCTCCCAAATATTTTAGTTGTACAGATCCCCCATTTGTGATAGTCTTTACTTCTTATGGCCTTATCCAATTCATTCTAAATTTACCAGGATGTTGGAAAAATTTGTTTTCATAGAGAAAAACTAGGTCTCCTTCCTTGAAACTCTTCTTCTTAATATGTTTGTCATGCCAGGTTTGGTCTCTTGCTTTCTGTACTTCCTGGTGAAATCCTGCTAGAATCTTGTCCTCTTCCATTTCCATTATTTGACTTAACCTCTCTTGTACTATGCCTCTTTATTTCATGTTGGTAATTGTTGTTACGCGTAGATTGGGTACCAAAAATTCTAATGGCACCACTGCTTCTTGCCCGTACAACAATCTGAATGGTGTTTGTTTTGTGAAATTCTTACATGCGGTCCTATATGCCCATAGTACTGCTAGTATCTTCAAGTCCTAATCATCCCTATTGAAATTGCATATTTTAGTTAGAGAATTTTACAAGATCTTATTAAAAGCTTCTACTATTCCATTTTCCCGAGGATGATATGGTGTACTCTTCTAGTGATAGACTTCAAACTCCTCAGTCATATCCCTAATGGTATTATTGATAAAATGAGTGCCTTGGTCTCTCATCAGAATCCTTGTACATCCAAATCTGGTGATCACTTGCTCAAACAAGAAGTTTGTTGTTGTCTCTATGCTATAGTCATTGAATGGTGTTTCTTCTACCCATATTGTTAAATATTCAGTCACAGTGATGATATATCTAGCTCCTGACCTTTTTTCTAGTTGATTAATTGGTCCAACAAAGTCTATTTCCCATTTTTCAAATAACTGTAGACTCACTTGTGGTCTTAGAGGCATTTCATCTCTTCTGTTAGGTTTTCCAATCCTCTGACAGACATCGCATTTCTAGCAATATTCCTTGGCATCTTTATGGACTATTGGCCACCATAATCATGTGTGCAATACCTTCTATGTGGTATATTTTCCTGCATAGTGTCCTCTAGCTATACCTTCATGAGCTTCTGTCAAAATTATGGTTCTTTCATGTTCTAATACACACCTTCTCAAAATGGTGTTTATGCCCATCTTGTATCAATGTTGTGCAATAAGTTGATAGTCTACAACTCTGACTACCATATTTTTCTTCTGTGTAGTGCTAAACTCTTGTGGTGCAACTCCTGTAATTAAGTATTCAATAATATTAGTAAAATATTCATCATCTACTTGTACTGAAAATAAATTTTCATCAGTAAAGTTATCTTCCAAGTTAGTAGGTTCTTCTCCATTAGTTACCCTTAACAGGTTATCAAGTCCTGTGCTTAGATTCCATGTTTTTACTATCACTTTGAAATCAAATTCTTGTAATAACAATAGCCATCTAAATATCCTCCTCCCCAACACTGGCTTGTTGACTAGATATTTGAGGGAAGAATGGTCTGTGAACATTTTAAAGTGTTTACCAAGTAAATAGTGCTTGAATTTTTGAAGTGCATATATCATGGCTAGGCCTTCTCTTTCTGTGGTGTTATAATTCTTCTTTGATTCTAAAAATTTTCTCCTTGCAAAGGCTATAGGATGGTTTAAATCTCTTGCTCATGGGTGTGCCATAATTTCTCCAAGCTCTATGGTTGATGCATCTACATTCACATCAAATGTCTTTTCCCAGTCTGGGAATACTAGGATAGGTGTTGTGACCATCTTTTATTTTAAAGTGTCCAATCCTTCTTGGAAGTCCTCATTCCACCGAAATTTGGTGTTCTTATTTAAAAATTTTTCCAGGGGTTCAGTAATCTACGCATACCCTTTATAAATTTCCTACAATAGCTTGTATGTATCAATGTTTCTCTTTACTGGCGCACCGAATTTGGTGGTGGTAATATTACAATGACTGCAATCTTAGCAGGATCCACTATTAAACCTTGTTTACACACTATATGTCCCAACAATATTCCAAAAGGTGTACCAAAAATGCATTTATGGATATTCAGTGATATCTGACATTGCCTGCATCTCTCCAAAATGAGTCTTAACACTTCTACATGATCTTTTAATAGATTATATATAGTCCATTCATCCAGATATACTTCTAGAAACTGATGTAAGAATTCCTTAAAGTAAGCTATGACTACTCCTGAAACGATGGTTGGTACATTCTTCATCCCAAATGACATGATTGTATATTGTTAGGATCCCCACTCTATAGTAAAAGTAGTCTTATACTTGTCCTCTGAAACTATTTTGATCTGATGGTAACCTAAGAATCCATCTGTAAATGAATATGCTTCTTGGCCTCCCACATTCTCTAATACCTCATCTATGAAAGGGGTAGGGAAAGGGTCATGTAAGAAAGAATCATTCGGTTTCCTCAGATCTAGACAAATACTTACCCCCCCCCTTGTTTCTTTTCTTGGACTACCATAGGAATTATCCATTTAGATTCCTCTACTAGTTCTATGATACCAGCTTCCAACATTTTGTCAATTTCTTCTTTCACTTTCTTCTTATGTATTGAATTCATTCTGTAAGGTCTCTTCCTGACAGATATTTCCTCAGGTTTGAGAGGTATATTCATATCCCCTAGCTCCCCTTTTATGCCTTTCATCTCTGTAAAGGTCGTTGGGAACAGGTCACTGCATTCACATAGTAACTATGTTATTATTTCTACTGTTTGTTCATCCCAATAGTCTCCAATACTTTCCATTTTAGGATTTTCATTCGTCCCAATGATAATTTTCTTAGATTTTATTGGTGAAGAAAATACTTCTAACTCTAGATATGGACCTTCTACCTCTCTTTCTCCCTCAATATCTGTAATCTAAATGTTGCGGGATCATCGTCATCTAGTGCTTCCTCTTCAACATGATAGCATGAAAGTAACTCTTTGATTTGCTGTCTGTTTTTTTGTTGATATTCTATCATGATTTCAACCTCTGGTTCATTAGTAAATATCATTACCTATATCAAGTTCAGTGATAAATCCATGTTGGGGTTCTCATGTTCAAATGAGAAGGTTACTACAAAGTTTTTTTGTAATGTTATCCATTCTATAGTATCTCTGCACATATCTTGGTCTATATACCAGTTCCCTGGAATTCCTTCCAATGTATGGATAAAGTGATGAGGTCATTCCTATGGTGGTGTTATCCTCCACTATGTTTTTCACTTCTCTAAGTGTTCAAATGGTTTTCCTTGACCATCATGCCTCTGCATTTTATTTCTCCCCTGCACTGCGCCGAATCTAATGCACAGTAATTGTTTACATTGATACTAGTCCTGAATTGTTTCCTTGTGTGCACCCCACCATCTTCCAAGTTTGAACTTGAGTGAAATATCTAGGGATAAGAGCCTATGATTTTATAATACTTCATCTTCATATTTTTTCGTAAATTCCTCTAAGTCATTTACCCCATGAAAACTGGGAGGTTCTCTTATCTTTGTATCAACCCATCTTACTGCATAGCCAATTCTTTAGCACCTTCTTGTGGAAACTTCATGTAATCGATGTTTCCAATTCTCCAAACCTGTATCTAATTCGGAAGCACATGATGTAATTATTCTCCAGCTGAGTACCCCATCTACAGTTGGGTTGACATAATCTTCTTCTCGCACGGTGGTTCTGTACAATTGGTTTATTTCTTCCAGATCCAAACAAGTGGGTTCTACAAACCTTTCTCCTTCTGAAGGATCTAATGGTCCAATGACTCTATATTCAATTGATTCAAACATCATTTTCCTTGTCTTCACATTGGTTATGGCCTAGTTATCAAATTCCCAATCCAGTCCAAGCAATGTTTGGTAAGGTGTTGTGCCATCTACTATCTCTATTACTTCAAAATATGTCATAGTGCACACTCCATCCAAATATACTATCACACCTTTAAGACTTCCAATTGGTAGCACTCTATGTTGATTTATTAATTTCAACTGGATAGGTGAATATCCTAGTGTAGGTTCTCCCATACATTTCCATGTCTTCTTAGTTAAAACATTGACTTCAGATCCTAAATCCAGTATGATATCACCCATATTAAAATCCCCAATGTTGGCATTCAGTCTGAATTCTCTACTTGTCCTTCTTCATGTATGGAGATGATTGACTGTTTTCTATTTTAAATTTCCTTCTGCCTCTATGTTACATCTTTCTAGAATATTTTTTAATATCTTGACAGATGATGGATCCTTCAATAACTTAACGCAAGATTGAAGAATTTTTTTTATGTTACTTACTTTTTCTAACAGTTGTGCTTCACTGGTGTGGTCCATTGAGGAGGGAATTTCGTACATTGGTGAGTTTTGAGTTTTTTGTGTGGATGATGTAGATGCAACATTTTTCTTGAGAAACTTTTGTCTAGCCTCCTTGAATGTTTCCTTTTCTTTCCATGTATCAAACTACTTTTGTGGCTCAATATTCTTCTTAACCCATTGTTGTTGCCTTGTATCTTGTTTTACTGTGTCTGATCCTGTCTTGGATCATCCTCGAGTGACTATATTGATGTTTCTCCCATCATCCCTAGCTTCTATAGAGATCCATTGGACATTCTGGTTGTTCTGGTTCCTTTTTTCCTGGATCTTTCCCAAGAGTGTTGGACAATCTTCTGTATCATGGTCTGTCGTGCGATAGTACATACATGTCATTGGTGGAATTGGACACTCCCTTGCATAATTCCATGTCTGTTAGAAGTTGTGGCACACTATTGGTCCTCTACCTCATCCAAATCCTCCTCTCCCCTGTCCTCCACCTCTGTATCCACCTCGATATCCTTGTGGTGTGTTGTACTGAGGTACCCAATTATACTACGTGGGGTTATACTATGGTTGTGTGTTGTTGTATCATGGTTGCACATTATTATACTATTGTTGCACATTGTTATATGGTGGTGGCACCTAGTTGAACTAAGGTGCATCTTGTCTTGTCAACATTTCTTCTTTCACCCTATAAGTATCTAAAGTTCTTTCTCTCATTAGCTCCATCATCCTACAATCTTTATCATCATGACCCACTGACTTGCAAAAATTGCAATATGAGCTTTTAGGTATTGTCTTATACTTCTGCATCATTGGAAAATGAGATGGATCATGCCCATGTGTTTTAAAAATCTCGCACCATGGTCCTCCTGTTGGAAAAGGATTTGGAACTCCTGTTGCCATGTAATACACTAAAATTGGGCATTCATTCTTGTGGTGTCCTTATGTCCTGCATGTGGTACACCAAAAAACTTGTCTTTTCTCTTTGACCCTATTCTGATTAAGTTGAAATGTTAGGTTCCTAAAATCCTCCTCCATCTCCTCTATTGTTGGATCTATCTTCTGATACTGGTTCTCTTCCAATTGTAAGTCTTCCTATAGAGCCTCTTCTTGAGTTTGGAACTTTTGTTGTCTTAATGGGTATTTCAAATGTGGTAATCGTGAGTTCACAAATATATGCCTATGTTGCATGTCATTCATTACATATTTCAACTTGCCTTTGAGATGCTTAAACCTATGATCAATCTCCCAAACAAACTCACCTATTTTTTTCATGATTTCAATCATTTCATTCATGTACTGATCTTCTGAGTTAGGATTCTGAAATTCATTTATCAGTAGTTTTTTCACATCTGTAATAGTCCTTGTTACTCCTGGTGGAGTATTTACATCTAAGCTCATGTACCAATCCGATGTGTTGTATATTAGAGTCATAGATAACTGCACAAGTTTTGTATCTTCATCTGTGATCTACTTTGCTTCCTAGATCTTCTCACATATGAATAAGTGCTTTTCAGGGTCCTCTGATGCCTCTCCCTAAAATTTTGGTAACCTAATCATGGGATCACATCCTACCATTTTAAACTATGTTGAAATACTACCATCATGCGGTGTAGATGTTTGACTATTACTTCCTAAACTTGCTCCTCTAGTTGTTGCTCCTTGTTTGGATGTGTCTCATGTTGTCTTTCTTCCACTGAAATTTGGTTGTCTAAATGTTGGTGTTCTTTCTGGTGTGTTAGTCGCACATGGGGTTGTAGGTCCCACATTGGTAGTGACCTGGATTGGAGTTCTTTCTTCTGTTCCTACCTTTGGACCTCCTGTTTTCCTTCCATATATTGCATGTAGGATTTCATTAATCTACTCCACAGCCTGGAGATCCTCTGCCACTTCCTCATCGCTTGCCAAGCCCTCTCTATCAACTATGGCTCTCTTCTTGTTATTCATCTTATATTGGTAAGGTACTCCACTGTGTGTCTTTCTAGTTGTTGCCATTATCTTCTTTATTTGGTATTATTCCATCATGATTGGGTCCATGGCATCTGTATTCTTTCCCTTATCCATATCTTCCTCCATTTCTCATCCTCCTACCAATGCTTCCCCCCTTCCCCCATGCACACAGGGAAGTTTAGTTGTTTGATTCCATGGTCATCACATCGTTGTTATACAATAAACTCTTGATTGAAGTATACAACGATTTGATATACCTACCTCTAGGTCCTTTTAGAAAATCCTTCTCTGTTGTGTTGTAAGACTTCACAGTATCTACTGCAAATTTTGTGATAAACCCTGCAACAATACTTTCTAACCAGAAATCTACTACACGCGTAAATTTGGTGTTAACTTGTTGTAACTGTGTGATCTCCACATGATTTGAATCCAATATTCTGATTCTATTTGTTCGATGGTTGTATTTTAACCTCAATAGACACTGATGCAACAAATGTGGGAAATCACAAAAAATACCTCATGCAAGTCGCTAAGCAAATATTTGTCCAGATATTTGAGCGGTGTTAACTTAGGGTTTTTGTTATCCTTCACTGCAAACTCAAGTTCTTTTGTTTTCAACCATCTTTATATCTCTACCTTCATTGGATTCCATGGCCCGAACATTCCCTTCTATACCTTCATTATCTGCATGTTTCTTCCTCAGATCATGTCCACTCAATCCTATGCAGTTCCAGCTGACAACAAAACCATTTCTTGTCTTAGATCTCCCTTCTAATTCTTCTTGGGTTGACCGAGGTTCATATATGAATAGGTTTCCAACAAAACCCTCTAAAACTATCGGCCCTCCTGGTAAACCAAAGGGAAATTCTACACGCAGAGAACACAGTGCAGTCTCACCTGAGATATCTCTATGGGTGACCGCAATGCTCAAGTTCTTGTAGTATAGGAATGAGTGGGGATCTAGGGGTATGTTTTATCTTCTTCATGCATTAATCTTGTTATTCATTCAAGTATTTCTAGGATTCATTCATCTTTAGGCTCATGTATGCATTCTAATACATCTAGTTAATCATTCATTCATAAGATAACCATTAATAGGAAGTAATCATTCAACAAACATCACATATAACACAGGTTTTACCATGGTTCACCCCCTCCTGGGCTACGTCCACAAATATTTGGCTTCTCTACTCTTTTATTTAGTCTGCTGCAAAATATGGCATTGCACACATTACATATTCACTCATACAATCCTGATGAGGTTAAGGAACCTCTGTGAGGCAAACTAGATCACACCAGGCTCCCCAGGCTATGATCTAACCCTCAAAATATACCCTTACTTGACTCTTCTACAGATTAATAGCTTTCAACCACAATTATGAACAATCTTTAGCCACTTAAAAAAAACCGAACAGACATACAAAGCCCCAACCTAGACCTCCTAGGTTCTTATTTATATTATTTTACAAGCTTATAGTCATTAAAACATTTATCAAAAACCCTAACCCTAATATGGTTAGTCTTGTTTGCCTCCTCACATGTGGCTTTTCCTCTTTCATGTTGATTTTCCTTCCTTTTCCGCATGTTTCTTTCTTTCCCGTTATTGTGCATTCTCCAAAAATTAGGTCTTTCCTTCCAAAAATAGGTCTTTCCTCAAAATAGGCTTATGCCCAACACCATAATCGTTCTATTATTTCATTCTTCTATACCATTTTGTTGAGGATTATAGGGAGTGGTGAGCTCCCTCTTAATCCTGACATCTATATAAAATCTTCCAAATTCATTTGAAGTGTACTCTCCCCTATTATCTTACCTGAGTATCTTGATTTTCCTTTTAGAGAGGTTTTCTACCAAGTGTTTGAATTCCTTGAACTTTCCAAGTACTTCATTTTTTGACTTCAAGAAAAAACTCAAGTCTTACGAGATTAATCATCAATAAAGGATACATATTAGGCATACCCACTTAGAGAGGTTGATGGAATTGGACTAGATACATCTGAGTGGATAAGTTCCAAGATTCCTTATGCTTTACTGGTGCTCTTTGGAAAAGGATTCTTCATGTTCTTTCCTTGTGCACATCCCTTGCCTACACCTTCATGATCAAACTTTAATTATGGTAAAATTGTAACTACCTTGCTTACATATGGTAAGGATTTGTAGTTGTTGTGATCTAGTCTTCTATGCAAAATTTCACAAGGAATTTCAGTAGAGTGAGTCAAGACTACATATGAGTAACCTTTTAACTTGTACAAACCACCTTCTTTTGTTCCAATAACAACTATATCTCCTATATTTTTTCCTTTAGACCACATAAGGACTTCACCATCTATGAATGCAACCCTGAAACCATTCTTATCTAGGGATGAAATAGAAAGTGAGTTATTTTCCAAACCTGGTACATAGAGTACATCCTTCATTCTCATCAGATTTCCTGAATAAAGTTTGTAGGTGGTTTCTCCCATTCCTTTGATAGGGTACTAATAATCAACTCCAAGTGAAACTTTTTTGGGGAAGTCATTTTCTATAAGGCTAGAAAGAGTGTTATTTTGACCTGTCATTTTCTTAGAAGCACCACTATCTATGAGCCAAGTATCCTCTCTAGGTGTCACAGATCTTGAGAGAGTAGAAAGCAAAACATATTCTTCAATATCTTCTTTAGTTAACTTCTTGGGTGGATCATCATATTCAGTTGCATGGGTATGATGTCTTTTGTTATTTCTCCTCTTGTATTCTTCCCTTTTGGCAGGATAGTTCTTAGCAATGTGTCTCATCTTATCAAAATGATAACATTGATAAGGGTCATCATAAGGTCTTGTGATACCATTAAGATTTGTCATCACAAGTTCATATTCATCTAAGTTGTCTCCAATTTCCTCTAATTGTTCCTTGAATTGAGAAACCCTAGAGAAATAGTCTTGAACTATTTCTCATTTTTGCATCTTTGTATTCTTGAGTTGGGTTCTCAAGTTCATCTTTCGGTTGATGTTCTTTCCTTCATACATTTTTGTTAAGGAAACAAACATATATTTTGTAGTATTCTTAGAAAACACTTGAGAGATCAAGTGGTATTTAATGGAATATGCAATTATTATTTTAGCCTTAATCATATTGTTCTTGTACTTCTCTTTGGATGCATTTTCTTCTGGTTCTGGTACATTTTATATTATGAATTTTGCAAGGTCATTCTCTTCAAGAATGAGTCCAATTATGTACTTCCAGGCACATAAATTTTCCACACCTTCTAGCTTGTCAAGAAGCTTGGTTCTTGTAGACATCTTGACCTAGAGCTAAGAAAATGACAAGAAAATGAAAGTTCTCAAAAATTGAAACTGAGCTTACCAATAGATGTGTTGGGCTGAGGAAAGTTTGTTGGAGCTGATTGATTTAGAAAATTCGAAGTTTTACCCCTTGAAAATTGACTTGCACAATTATGGACTGGTACTTCTAGTACTGGTTCTGGTTTCTTGGAACCATTCAAAACTAGGGTTTTATTTTCCATAGAATCTGGCCACTAAAAAAGTTCGCTCAAGCTTCCAAAATACGCACTAGGGCAGGGTGCACTTCCTAAGATAGTTTTTGGTAAAATATTCCTCTTCAGTAAAATGCCCTAATTTTCTTGTATGACAATAGTGACATCTAGATGCCTAGTTAAATATTCTCTATTTAGTCAAGATCTAATACCATGTTAAGTTTTTATTGTTGTTATTAGGTTATTTCCAAATTCCATGAGCATTCAATGCATTTCCAAAACAACAACATAAAGAGGATCACTAAAAGAAACACAATCACAAGGTACACAAAATTTTATCCTGGAAACCCTCATGGGGGAGAAAAACTAGCAAAACCTTCCTCAATAATATATTTCCAATACAATGCCAAGACTAAGACCAAAGCACCAAAGATAAACCAAGAACAATCATGCACCTCTCTTCTCCTTCCTCCTGCAACTACAACTGCCTTCAAGATATGCACACTAGATGGGTGAGAGTGAGAGTGTGTAAATGAGACACCATCCTCACATATAAATACAAGTTGAGGAGTATCTAGGGTTGTGTATCTTCACTTGGTGGAGCTGACTTCTCATAGAAGTGGTTAAAACCACTTTATAATTACTAGGGGTCGACTTTACAAATACCACTATATAAGTATAGTTTGATGAATCCACAAAAGGGGATTTGATCTTATACAAGACCTGAATTGATCAATATGAAAAAGGGGATTTTATATATTAAATAATAACTCAAATATAACTAGAATATTCTTTGAAGTTACAATATTTCAACAAGTACCACCACTGCAGTCACCTAGGAAGGTAACCTAGGAAAAGAAACTAAGTCTACCACTTCACACTTGGTGGTTGGGAGGAATGGTTGTGGGAGAGGGCTTCTACGAATGGGAAGGGAATGTAATACAATATTTTTATACCTAAATCAACTCAGATAGTGGCTTCACCTTGAGTACTTTCCACTACTAAGATTTCCCCCTTGACTCATATAGCCCCACAGAGAGAGAGTGTTGGGGACCGGTCCAAGCACTCTTCTTGACTTATCCTACTGCTTGAATCTTATGTTAAAGGATATTTCCCAAAAACAAATTATCTTTACTAATGGATTTTCACTCATTAGTGTTCCTAGTATGTTTCAGTGACCTTGGAGAATTTACTCTCCACCCTACAACCAAGGCCTAGAGCCTAGACTTGTGATTCTTTTCTGATAAAGAAAAAGTATAGTTGGTTTTAGATTAGGTACTTTGTTCCTTTTATGGTTTTTTTTACTAAATGGGGTAAATGGAAGTGAAACTTAAGATGTGATCACTCTGACACCAAGAAGACTTCAAAAGAAAAAAATGAATGGAATGCAATCTTTAGTTTCGATGAAGTCTATCTACAGAAAGGACAAAGAGGTTTCAAGCAAAGAAATAAGTGTAACATTCAATGCAAGAAACATGAAATTATCTTTGAATGAAAATTTTGTTTGGCATATGAGTCAATGATATTGTACGATACACTATTCCTTCGGCCCTGACCATGAGGGGATTTTTTTTTTTAAATGAAACTTATTTTTCTTTAAAATGCATGCTCAAACATGCTCCACTCACTAACTAGAATGCAATTATTTTTTGGTTTTCCGATTCTTTCAAATGAAATATTTTTTTTTAATGCAACTTATTTTGTTTTCTTTCTTTCAAATGAAATGAAAATAACTAAATTAAAATGAAAACTAAACAATGCAATCAAGTAGGTTGAGAAACATTAAAAGAACTCAAAATTTACTATTGGGACAGATCTAAGAGAGATCTCGAGGGGTGGAAGAAAGGAAAAACACAAATATGGGATTTGTTTGAAGGATTCCCCTTCAAAAAATGGCTTTTAGATCATGGTCACTTCCTGTTAATGACTACAAGGTGACCACAAATCTTTGGTCACTCCTTGTAGAGGGATAGAGGGCGACCACAAGGTAGTGGTCACTCCCTTTAGTGTAATTTTTAGGCTTGTCGCTTCCTAGAACAAAGAAGCTAGCTACCGAAAGGGGTTGGTCGCTCCCTACAATGGAGCATCTGGCGACCACAAGGTTTTGGTCGCTCTATGGGCATGGATAACCTACAACTACTATCGTGCAAGGGAAAAAACTAATAGATATGAGACTGAAAACTTTCAAATAGCCACAGAAAAGACTTACTAATAGATCAAGAAAAAAAAATGGGGCTTAAAAAAATAAAATATATTTAGAATATAAATTTATAAGTTGGGGAAGAAACTGACTAAACAACAATAGCTTCTCTAGTGTATTCACTAGTATGTTGTAGGATATTTTCACCGTGCATGAGATAACTCCCTTACGATCTTCCTATACCTATGAAAAAATAGAGATGTAAAAAAAAAAATTCCCTAGATCTAACTCATACATGGAAATGATCTAAAGGTTGATGGAATGGAAGGATTACCCGGTGATCTGATGATTGTCCTTACATGGTCCTTAGTTTCTAGCATCCACAAAGATGCCCTTCTCTGATGCAAACCCCTACCACCTCCTGGGGCTCATGTGACCTCCTGGTCTAGGATCATTCATGTAGGAGTTGAATCATCTCTCAGATCCCTCCTGGATCCTCTCTTAATGCACACAGGCCCTTAGTTTCCTTGTGTAGGTCCCACAAAGACCCGTGGACAATTTATCTAAACCCCTTTTATACTTTAGAATCAAATTTTGGTGCTATCCCTTGTAATCTGACAGAAATCAAATATGACCATGGGCTAGAACTAGGCACTTAACAAAACACATTACTTTAGCACTCTGAAGCTTCGGGCTTCAGAGGTCTTGAAAAAAACACACCCCAATTCCCCCAAACATCGAATTGGTGAACACTCAGACAATATGGGAATCAATGGTCCACACTTCCCACCGAGATCTACGGCTCACGGAAATTTTGGGACTCCGAGCTTCAAGAGTTTTCCCCATTCCAATGTGCAATACCTCCAAATGCGCGAACTCTGAATTTTAAGATCAAATGACTGACGTCCGCCTCAGATTGATGATCTCTACTCACTCTAGGCTCTGGGATTCATAGCTTTTCACACCCTGAACCACACTTTCCTATAAATCTTTGAACATGTGAATTCTCCCGAAGGATCACAGATCAACGGTTCACACCACCGCAACAACCAATGGTTGTGGTTGATTTCAGAACTCTGGGTTTCAAGAGTTCTTGTTGTTGATAAACACCAAACATCTGGATAGTCGAACATTGAAATGGTGAAGGGTCTTGATCAAATTTCCACGTGTCCTCACCAACAGACAGTCGATATGGATTCTAGCCTTCATTCCTTCAGGGATTCTTGACCCAAAACAACTTACACCCAAAATATTCTGGAGTACCGAGCTCTGAATTCTCATGATCTTCTGACACATGTCCCTAACACCAATGGTCAGGATCTACTCTAGGCTTCGAGCCTTTGGGGATTTCAACACCCAAGAAAATTTTACCAACAAGCTCCCAGACTGTCGAATTTCAAATAGTCGGTGATCTGCTAACACATGCACTAGATGCCAACGATTAGGATCTACTCTGGCATTCAGAGCTTCAGGAGTTTTTCTCACCCTAGAAACAACACTATATTTTTATCGAAGTGGTGAAGTCTGAAGGACTTCGGTGCTTAACGACCACACTTCTTACCTAGATCCAATAGTTTTCGATATTTGTGCTCAAATCCGATGGTTAGAATTGGTCTCCTTTCCTGCATGCTCCTCCTCCTGTCTGGGGTTGATCTAAAATCCCAAATCAAATATTGCAGCCAATACAATGGTTGTGGTAGCTTCTCCTCTATTGTGACTCCACTTTCCTTTGATAAAGGAATTTTCTCGAGCTTTCAAAAGCTTGGCCTTTGATCTCTCCTCTACAGGACCAACTTCTTGGCCTCTGCTTGTGTTTTGGGAAAATCATAATCCTCCTAAGCCCTGTACAACACTTCATATGAAGTGTGGGCACACTCCTTGACTTGTTTTACAATATGAACCTTAAAAGGTTCTCAACATATGGACACTTTGAAGGGACTCTATGCAGACTAGTGTTATCTCTCCGTTCTGGTAATTTCTCGAACTTCAAAGGGGATTGACCCTTTGTTCTTTAAACAACTTCTCGTTCCCTCCTAGAACTCATGCTCTTCCTCCTGAGATTTTAATTCTTCAGTTTCAAATTGTTTAGTCCCTTTGTTCTCTTCATATGTTCTCTTGTGCCCTCCTAGCACTCTGCACTCTTCCTTCTAGATTTTGAACACTATCAGAGTGTTCCTTCAGCAACCTCATGGATGTCTATTTTCTTCCTCCCGAGCTTGAACAACAATTTAACAGTGTGTTGGCTTCATGCACTCTTTGCACTCACCTACTGAGTCCTGGGAATTTACAGACCCACCTGTGCACTCCTTATGCTTCACTCTGGTGTGCACTCCTTGCACAACCTTTCCTTTGAGCATTTACACTACTATGAGTGTAGGCACACTCCTCATGCTCACTCTATGAAAAAATGCACTATCCCTTCTAAGATTAATACTTGTTCTAGTGTGCCCACCTAGAACGCTCTTTACAAAACTCCTTCTTGAGTCCTATCACACTCTTTTTTCTATCCTTTTATAGTTTTATAGCAACTCTAATGTGCACTCCTTGCACAACCGTGAGAGCCCAAAACACTTAAAAACCTCAGATAGAGAATTTTATCTATTCCTGCAAAGGAAACATACATACATTCATGGAATTCATAAACATACACAGTAAACACATTCACAAAAATACATTCACTCATTCACCTAGAGAACACACACACAGAAACTCATATGTAGGGAAATATTCCTTTGTATTAAAACCGAATGGTCTTTACAATGTGTACAAGACTGGACTACAATATGTTCTTAATTCTTTCTCTCTTCTCCTCTCTTCTCTATATCTCTCTCTCATACATACTCTCCTCTCCTTATGATATCTCGATACAATTGATCTTTTTTCAATAAGAGGGCTTCTTGAGCCTTCCTCCACCTACCTATATTAAATTACAGTTAATTTACATCTAGTCGAAATCGGATCTAGATCTATCTACCTATCAACCATTAAAGGCGACTTTACATGAATCCTATACAAATACAGTGACTCGGCCTTCCTCGAGCCTTAAAATATTAAATTTACATTAAATTTGAGATTTAAACTCAAAAACGAGAAGTTGGTGCTTCTCTCTTCTCGGGATGCGCTCCCTCCTAGTGTGTTGTTGTGTTGGTTGTTGAAGCATTGTTGAGTTGGAGTGATACTCCTCCATCATACTCCACTACTAATAAAAATCATGAGCTCTTGCTCATGCTTCTTCTGTTGTTGTTGTTGAGATCCTCCTGGGTCCCAAACTTCATTCTGGAGTTGTCCACCTACTCCTCTGCTTTGTTGTTGTTGATGATGATGTCTTGTTGTTGCTGCAGGCTATCCTTTTGGTTTCCATATTTTATGTTGCAGGGCTTCATGTATCTTTCCACTGCAATATCCTCTTGTCACGCTCCACCTGTTTTTGACTATCTCTTTTGTTGACTTCAGCATCAACCTTCTTATTTCCTCTATCTCCCTGTCCATCTTGTCCATGGGCCAGCTCCTCCCCCACATTCTTCTCTGTTGTTGCATCTCCTCCTCCTCATCAATATCCAAATTTACTTGTTGGTTGAGACTACTCTTGGTTATTACTCTATCTCCTAGGGCTTCCAATTCTTCATACAAATCAACAAAATCTATTCTATAGCTCTCTCCCCTACTGCAGGTTCCAATTTTTCATTCGTCCTCCATTCATCATCCTTGCTGCAATTCATGAGCGATTCCACCGAATGCTCTTCTTTTCTCCTCCCTCTATCTTCTAAAATGACAAAATTTGTGGGTTGTTTGTCATCTTCCTTACAAGAAACATCTTCATTGGACTTTTCTTCTAAGACCTTTCCAAGAGATACTCTGATCTCCCCTACCATCAAAACATGGTTATGGTATTTTCTTCCCTCCAAACTTTGGGAAGATGTTTCTCCTTCTTCCACCTCCATGACAGTCTTTACTGGATATATTTCTTCTCCTACACTTGTAGATTCACACTTTTATGTTAATTTTAAAAACATTTGGCCCAATGGCCTCGTCCCTAGATGCCTCCAACATCACTTCCTCATGTGCAACACATACACTGGCCTCTATTGGGCTACTTGCTAGGAATATACTGATTCCCCCAATGATTAGAATGCACCTCTGATGTTCCTCCTTGAGAGTTGAAGTATTTAAATATTCATCATATTCGTTCACATGGTCTGCAACCCCACATGAATCTTCATTCTCATGAGGCTTCTCTCTTGTCTCTTCCTCCTCTCCTATTAGCACTCCTTACTGATATAAACTCTCCTTTGAGTTCTAAAGAATCTTAGACAATATCTCCTCCTCTTTTCTCACCTGGAAACCTAAATTTTCATTTCTTCCCTCCCAACATTCTTTAATATCTTCAACTGATCTTTCTCCTCCATCGAGGATTTATCTAATTTCTGGTTCACAAATGTAAACCATCTTTGCCTCTATGTCACCAAGGTTTTCCACTTACCTCAACCACCTCCTCAACATATGATTCTGTCTTCTGGAAATCAATTGATGGATAGGCCACTTTACCTTCCTCTTCATGGGCCACTCATACCTCCAAATCCATTGCTGCATATTTTTCCATTGCAACGTTATTCTATTGAGCTCCTATCTGGTCTCATTGAGATATTTATCCATCTCTTCTTTTCTCATCTGCTTGTGGTCTCCTCTCAGAACTTGTCAATGGCCTTCAGTAGTCATTTTTCTCTTTTTTCTCTTCTTCTCTCTGTCTGTTTGTGCAAACAAAATTCTGCTTTGATACCACCTAATGGTATCAGAAAAAATATTTTATGTGCTATGATACCATCTGATGCAAACCCCCACCACCTCCTAGAGCTCACGCGACCTCCCAATCTAGGATCATTCATGTAGGAGTTGAATCAACTCTTGAATCCATGTTGGATCCTCTCTTAATGCACACAAGCCCTTAATTTCCTTGTGCAGGTCCCACAAAGACTCATAGGTGCTTTCTCTAAACCCCTTTTAGACCTTTAGAATCAAATTTCAGCGCTAGCTCTTTTACTCCAACATAAATCACATATTTAGGATAGAGCTAGGTTCCTAACAAAACGCACTACTTTGGCACTCTGAAGCTTCGGACATCGAAGGTCTTGAAAAAACCACACACCAATTCCACCGAATGTCAAATTGGAGAACACACGAACAATATGGGAATAGATGATCCACACTTCCCGCCGAGATCTATGGCTCACAGAAATTTTGTGACTTCGAGCTTACGGAGTTTTCCTCGTTCCAATGTACAATACCTATGAATGCACAAACTCTAAATTTTTGGATCAGACGACTAACATTCACCTCAGATCAACGGTCTCTACTTACTCCAGGCTCCAGGCTTCATATATTTTCACACCTTGAACCACACTTTCATCTGAATCGTCGAACATGCAAATTATCCCAGAGGCTCACAGATGAACGGTTCACACCACCTCAACAACCAACAGTTGTGAATGAATTTGAAAATATGGGATTCAGGAGTTCTTTCTACTGATCAAGAACAAACCTCCAGAAAACCTAACATTGAGTTGGAAAAGGCTATTGAGAAATGGTCCATGTGTCCTCACGAATGGACGGTCAAGATGGATTACTACCTTTGGGGATTCTTGACCCAAAACAACCTACACCCAAAATATTCTAGAGTATTGAGCTCTGAATTCTCACGATATTTTGACACGTGTCCCTAACACCAATGGTCAGGATCTACTCTAGGATTCAGAACTTCAAGTATTTCCACGCCAAAGAAACGTTTACCAACAAGCTCTCGGACTGTCGAATTCTGAATTGTCGGTGATCTGTTGACGCGTGCACCTAACATCAATGGTCAAGATATTCTCCAGGCTTCAGAGCTTCAATCATTTTTCTCACCCTAGCAACAACACTCTATTTTTGTCGAAGCGATGAAGTCCGAAGCACTTCGGTGCTAATGATCTCACTTCTTACCTAGATCCAATGGTTGTCGATATTTTCACTCAGATCCGACGGTTGGGATGGATCTCCTTTCCTACACACTCCTCCTCCTGTCTGGCATTGATCTAATGCCCATATCAAATCATGCATCCAATACAACGACTATGGTAGCTTCTCCTCTGATGTGACTCCACTTTCCTTCGATAAAGGAATTTTCTCAATCTTTCAAAGGCTCATCCTTTGATCTCTCCTCTATAGGACCAACTACTTAGCCTATGCTTATGTTTTGGTAAAATGATACTCCTCCTGATCTCTATACAACACTTCAGATGAAGTGTGGGCACAGTCCTTGCACTTCTTTTATAGTATGAACCTTAAAAGGTTCTTGTCCTTTGCACCCCTTGTAGGGACTCTCTGCACACTAGTGCTATCTCCCCGAGCTGGTAATTTCTTGAAATTAAAAGGGGCTAGGCCCTTTTTTCTTTCAACAACTTAATGTGCCCTCCTAGCACTCACACTCTTACTCCTAATCTTTTAACTCTTCAATTTCAAAGGGTTCAACCCCTTTGTTCTCTTCATATGGTCTCATGTACCCTCTTGGCACTATGCACTCTTTCTTATGAACTTTCGAACACTATCAAAGTGTTCCTTCAACAACCTCTTGGTTGTCTATTCTCTTCCTCCTGAGCTTGACCAAAAATTTAACAGTGTTTTGGCTTCGTGAACTCTTTTCACTCACCTCTTGAGTCCTAGGACTTTACAGACCCACCTGTGCACTCCTTGTGATTCTGCTCTCATATTTTTTTAGTAACTCTGGTGTGCACTCCTTGCACAACCTTTCCTTTGATATTTTATACTACTATGAGTGTAGGCACACTCCTTGCGCTTGATCTGTGAAAAATTTCACTATCCCTTCTGAGCTTAAGACTTGTTCCGGTGTGCCCACATGGAACCCTCTTCAAAAAACTCCTTCTTGAGTCCTATCGCACTCTTTTCATTGTCCTTTTAGAGTTTTCTAAAAACTCTAATGCGCACTCCTTGCACATCCGTGAGAGCCCAGAACACTCATAAACTATAGACAAATAATTCTATCTATTCCTACAAAGGAAACATATATACATTCATGGAATTCATAAGTATACACAGTAAACACATTCAGAAAAATGCATTCACTCATTCACCCAAAGAACACACACACGAAAACTCATATACAGGGAAATCTTCCTTTGTATTAAAATTGAATGGTATTTACAATGTGTACAATACTGGACTACAATAGAGTCTCAGTTCTTTCTCTCCTCTCCTCTCTTCTCTATATCTCTCTCATACATACTCTCCTCTCCCTATGAAATATTGATACAATTGATATCTTTTACATAAGAGGGCTTCTCGAGCCTTCCTCTACCTACCTATATTAAATTACAATTAATTTACATCTAGTCTGAATCGGATCTATATCTATCTTCATGTCAGACATTAAAAGCGACTTTACATTCATCCTCTTCAAATACAGTGACTCGGCCTTCCTCAAGCCTTACAATATTAAATTTACATTAAACTTGAGATTTAAACTCAAAAATGAGAAGCTAACTCTTCTCTCTCCTCAGGGTCTGCTCCCTCCTAGTGCGTTGTTGCACTGGCTATTGACGTGTTGCTGAGTTGGAGTGATGCTCATGCATCATTCTCTCTTACCATATTATATATGCACACATAGATACACAAAAACCTTTCACAAGATCAAGCTAATCATGTATAAATTAATGATATATCTAATAATGTATCATAACACATGAAAACATTAATTCTCCACAAAGAAATGTAACAATTACATACACATCCAGGTAGAAGGAAACATCTTGTACATATTCTATTGATAAAACAAATGTATTACACCTTACAAAGAAGGTGATGCAGTCCTTTCACAAGTTCCTTTCCCAAGCTTTGTAATCAAACTGACAAAATAAGTTTGCTTTCTCCTTTCTCCCCCCCTTGTTTCCCATGAGAGACCCCCATTATTTATAGGATAGTAGAGATAAGATCAAAGGGTATTTTGGATAATATATCCATGCCCAATATGAAAATATTCTTGAGGTCAAACCATGAAAAATATAGGCTTTAATCTCATCTCTAAAAACCAATCCTAAATAGGGAGTAACAGACTTGGTTGTGCCATGAATTCTTGTAGGGAGTGATCGGTCACCTTTTCCAAGAGGATAAGGAGTGACCAACACTTTATGGTCATGAAATGTAAAAGGAAACCCATTGAACAGGAAAAAAGGGACTGAAAACTTAGGGGAAATGTGGTATAATTTAATGTTTCAGATTGCTAACCTCTATATGATGTCCATCAAGTGATCAGGTGGAAAAGAAATGTATAACAAGGTCTAATGTTCTTTCCATTGGGGGATTTAAACTCAGGTTAGCATTCCCATCTCTTCCCTCCTAGCCTCAAAGGAGGTTAGGATGTTGGTATTGAAACCATTCAATTTTAGCATCAACAGATAGGATGAGTTGATCTTTTATTCAGGTTAGGAACCGTCTATGCAGGTAATTACGTTGGTCTAGGAAGATTTTGATTTGTAGGTAATTATAATTGATGTGGTAGTTGAGGAATTGTTGGTTGGGGTGGACTATTTTTTACTTTCATTGGAGGGTATGGTGGTGGAATAGGTGAGGAATATTGTGGATACTGTGGATAAATTGGATAGTGTATTAGAAACATTTGTGAGGAAAGAATCCCATAAGCATTCCCTCACCAGCCTTGTTTCCAAGGTTGATTTTGAGTATGTTGTTGGGGCCATGTCTTCCAAGGCATCTGAGCATTCCATTGCTAAGGATACGAATTATAATATGTATAAAACTGTGATGATGGATAGTGTGACATACCTTGTGATCATGGTTGCCAAGGACTGTTTTGTGCAACATAAAAAGTTGGCTTAGTTTTCCCATTACCTCCTTTATAAATAGCTTGAAGTCCCTTCAATGAGGGGAAACTCTCTGTTTGATGGTTATTTGCACAAATATCACAAATTTGTACATTATTTAATGGACACTCTCTTAAAGGATTCATGTTCCTACATTGAGAACAAAAGATAGTCAAGGTTTTGTTTTCTTCTTCATATTTCTTTTTAATTGTTAATGTATCCAACTACAAGCTAATAGTGCCAATGATATATGTTTTAATTTTTTCTAACTGATTTCCTAATTCAATCCTTTTTACTCCTCCTGCAACAGATTTTGTTTCCATTGTAAAAGTGTCCTTCATTCCCTTACCAGATTTATCTCTACACCATGAATATCTCCTACATAATTCACAAATTTCTGCAAATGGTAAGTGAGAAATGTCACCAAAACCCATATGATTAAGAACTTCTATGTATTCTTCATGTATTCATGTTAGAAAAATATTTATGAATGTATCATCATTTAGTGTATGTTTTTTAGTCTTTTGGAGGTTATACATGAATCTCGCAACTTAGTCCTCAAGACTTTCCTCTTCTTGTTGCTGCATCTTAAAAATATCATTTTGTGAGTCTCTAGTTCTGCAATAATCTTAGTATTTTTTAAGAAAAGTGGTTTTCATGTCTTCCCAAGACCTAATATTATATTCCCCAAGTCTTATAAACCATATCAAATTGGGATCCTTTAATGTTGCAGGAAATAAATTTATATTTTGAGCATCAACCACATAATTGTAACTTCGACACAAAATGTCAAATTCAAACAGAAAGGCATATGGGTCCTCAGTAACCATACCTCAAAATTTTGGCAAGGCTGATGAAGGAATTTTTTTCATGTTTACATTTGGTGCCAAGTCAAAGATTGGGAATCCAAAAGTTATCTCTCCCCCTACTTCTACATTTCTTTCTTCCTCATCTTCCATATTTCCAAACAAGATGAAATTAATTTGTTTTATTTTTCTGTCCCAAATTGATGAGAATAATGGCTGCTCAACAATTTTATTTTGATGGAAAATGAAGTTATCCACAATGTGAGTCTCTAGTATTCCTTCTACAATTGCAGATTTAGTCTATGATATGACCATGCTCCCCGATGATTCAGATAGAGTGGTAATGCATTTTGGAATGACATCCTGATTTAGTATTGGATCATCACTTGAAATTGGCTCACCATATTCATCTCCTTTCTTTAGGGTTTCCCTTTTTCTTCCTCAACCCTCTCAACAATAGTTTCAAATTTTGGTACAGTCAACTCTAAAGTCACTTTTGGTGCAGAACCTTCTCCTTCCTGAAAATAACTACATGTATATCTTTCAATTGATTAGTAAGGGGGTCCTAGTATTACTAAACAAATCCACTGGAATTTTAATTGTTGACTTAAGGAATCTTCCTTTACTATATCTAGTTCTAACCATTAGTTAACCACGTTATAGAAAGAGTTTGGAAAGACTCGCTAAAGTGAATGTGGTGGGAAAGAACCCTTACAAAAAACTTTAAGTGAGGGTTCCTTTGCATATTACCATCTTTCCTCCACCAAATATGAAAGTTGATAAGAAATCAAATTGAAAAACTAACTAAAAATATATTCTTCTAGAGTTTACCATTTAACAATTCCTTGGAAATGACACCAAAAATGTCAGGTTATTTATTTGTCATTTAATAAACCCTGTTACATTTAACTGTCAATCTGGGTTGTAGACTTCTGAGTTGTAGAAACAATACGTGAAGAAAAAGGAATAGATTCTAAGCTACCCTATATTCTCATAAGGAAAAAGAGTCACTCTTGAATCTAATCAAACATCAAATCATAAGGGAATTAATTCAAGAAGGAAATCTCAGAAAGTCTCACTTATGTTCACAAGACTAATACTAAGCATGGAAATGGTTCAATGGCTTTGCATATTATGTAAATATTATTTATATATGAATAAATATGGCTATAATATGATCTCATCCTAAATGCCATTCAATGAATGTTTAAACCATCGTTGTGTAAAGGGAATTAAAATACTAATAAACAAACCATGCTAAAAAACGAGTGACTAGTTCTTTGATCTAAATCTCCTTGAGAAGTTTATAACATAGTCTTTCACTTAATAGATTTAAGTGTTCTTGTAATAAGAGGTAAGGATAGATTCAATAATCAAGGAATTCTAGTTATTGTACCCAATCAAACAAATATAATTGTACCGATGAAATGTAAAGATAAATGGCATTGATATTACTTGCTCGCACCACACAATTAATCTATGCTCGAGCTCTGCAATCTGAATTTGTTACTTCAAATAATGGTTAATCATTGAATTATTGAGTTAATTTTGCATAAGTAAAGAGTGCAAATAATTAAAAAAAACAGTGAAGTACTTATTTTCAAGTTAAGAAAATAAATCTTTGTTGTCTAAGAATGGAATTACAGTTATGAAATAAAGTAATTGTACAAATTTACCTAGCCATGGTATAGAATGGCTACACTATATAGATTGGTGGGCCCTCCCAACTATATAACGAGCTAATTAGAAGAAAATATAAAACAATCATAATTAACACAGTAATGAAGAAGGTTTATTTGGAATTAATCATATGCAAATTGAATAACAACAATAGTCTCAACATTGATACAATAATCAAACATTGAATCATCATAACAATAATCTTCATGTTCATATCTCTCGCTACAATATTAGCTTATACATATATAGAGGTGCATTCTTCCCACAAATATAACAAACTCATTGTACATATTGCTTCCCCTATTTCTCATGGACATAATTATGAATTTATACATTCGAGAGGATAGTTGTAACCACCAGATCTCCCTTTTGCTAATCAAAGAAGTTAGAATAGTCGTCATACTATTCGTATGAGACAGAGTGAATACAAATAGTATCTTCCATATCGTGAAGATGGATCTCGTTACCAAATATGGATCTCATTACCATTATGTGCACAAGAGAATTGACTGCACTTTTACACAAGGGATTGCATCTCTTGAAACGAGCCTGGGTGTGATATCATGAACACCATATGATATTAGATTGGTCTTCTTCAAAACCTAGGTGGTTGATCTGCAACAGTAATCTCAGAGGTATATCAACAAATTCCATCGGTTATCGAAAAATGAATTTTTGGTACTAGAAGTGAATGATGGTGCCGGAAATGAGATGAGATGGATCATCATTAGCAAAACATGTTCTAAAAAATCAATCTAATCTATCAAAGACATAGTAAATCAATAAAACATGCAATATTTACCTTTTATAAATTGTCAAGGGAGTTTGGATTTAAGAACACATAAAAACATGGAAAGAGGGGTAATAACCTAGTACATAGGTGAGTTAAAGGTGGTCAAAAATGGTAACTGATAAGTACAAATGTGTCAAAATCATGAGCCAACAATTATCCACCTAGTCTAAGTAAACTATCAATGCAAACATCAATTAATTGAGTTACATGTGTGGAGGTGAGAGAAAATCATGTCTGCATGAGATATGCACCCTCTTGGCCTCATGTGTGTGATATGCACCCTAATGGTGAGAAAAACAAGGTGAGTTGCATGCATGAGTTTTCCTCCACTAGTTTAGTTGAACTCCTAACTAAAGTAAAATTGAAGAGGAGAAGCACCCCTATTTTTTAGGAGGTGCCCTATTTTTTAGGAAAAATACTAAAAATAGGAGACCCTCACAGTGACTAGTAAACTTAAGAAAAAAGTAATTAATAATCACTAGGTGAGTGAGGTGAGTGTGTAATATCTCTGACACCCCCCATGAACACTACTAGGTCGTAAATAAAAATGGGTCCTGGAAACAAAGACATGTTAGGTACCCATTTTACAATGCATCTAATTGAATGAACACCGAAAAAGTGAGGAAAGAGGGTAAATATCATGGGAAAACCCCCCTCAAAGTAAAATGCATCAAAAATGAAGAAGGAATGAAAGACAATTGTTAAGCAATTGTGTCCTTCACTGCAAGGAGACCTTGCAAATGTGAAAGTTTATGCTCAGTGAATATTTTGTTGAATATGTAAATGTATGTATATATCTGATGAAGTATATGCACCAGTGGCATTTCTTCATATATCTAGTTTCTCTTATTGGAAAGAAGAAGATCCAAATCCCCTTCATTCATGGAATTTTTCCAATACAGATTCCCTTCATCCTCTACATAGGCTAGAGGTTTGGATGCTAGAACCATGTAGAAATGCATGGGAGTACTTATTCTATGACTATGAGTGCATGAGATGGCTCCTCAAACTGAGATCTCATCCTCCTCAAATCCATAGGATCATCCACAAGATAATCGACTATAGGTAGAATGGACTATGCCCATTGGGGTCTTTCATTTGGCTCATGACATGCATGCTCAATATATTCCACTTGTGGCTCCTAAGATGCATGCATGGTGTTGGAACATGGATTAAACCACAGAGGAGAACATATCTGAGAGGTAGCGGTGGTGTCTAAAGACACTGTGGCACTGAAGCACAAGTCACTCAATGAAAGTGAAAATATATCCCTAATAATATTATATTGCAATGGTAGATCGATTACAAGGATCATCTATAAATAGGTTTTGGTCATGGACCAAAACAATAACCTCGGGTGTAATTGGATGGACCTGTCCATGAAATGTGGATCTAGGATCCTTAAGTGGACATGGTCAACCACCATTTTAGTTTATTATCAACCCAAATACATGGTCGACTAACTCAATCAACAAGGTTAGGTTTACAATGGAATCGCATGTTCCAACACCACCTTGTAAACTCATCTTGGAGGAAAACAAATTTCTCATATCTCCCCCTTGAATTTGTTCTAACTACAAAAATTGATAAAAAAGTCGGTATAAAAACACTCCTAAGGAAGTATGATCACCATCAACACATATCAATTCCAAAAGAGCATTCATCCATTGAAAACTAGTTGCAAAATCCATTATCCAAACATGGTCCCAGTTGGTCGGTCGACTAGACAACACAAGCCAGTCAATGAGATGACTAGAATAGAGTGCACCAATATAATCAATCTTTTCTAATCTAGCAGTCTCTACCAATATAGACAGTCTTTGTATTAGGTACAATAAGTAGAGGTACAACTCCCAACAAAACAGTCGAACAAGGTTCATTTGGTCCCAACAAATCCAAGCACATCAGTAGGGTTTCCACATCAACAACTTCAATTATGACCCCCATAAATACAACTAAGGGATCAAGGCATCATCGGTAGATATTCGTCGAAACAATAGTCGATGAATAACAACAAGTTGAAATATAGTCAAAAATACCTCTAGTCAATTTTCATGTTGGGTCGAATCCCAATCGATTGCCAAGTCAGGTCGATCTTATAGTCCAACACTACAAGGAAATCAGTAAGAAAGAGGAGATTTGTGTCGTATGTCCATACACATTAAAAAAAACAATGATAGGAACTCACCCATCACCATTAATCAATACAACCACACTATATCCTAGTAGTCAATACTGGTCCACAGTTTTGTCTTTCACATATCTTTTGTAAAGATATGAAAGCATGATTTCCATTCCTTTGATTCTTATGACGAGGATGACGATAAAGAACAAATTTATATGTTGGTTGATCAAGAGATATAGGATTAGGGTCTGGTTTACTATCAAGAGTAGGAAAACCCTATATATTAGTATCGATGTCATCAACAATAATATTTTCATCTTTTGGCATGTTAGGAATAGCCACTTCATCTCATTAGATTGCTCTGTTGGAAAATTAGTCTGAAATCCTCTTGCAGTGAATAAAATTAGTCTAAAATCCTATTGGAAAATTAGTCTGAAATCCTCTTGCAAGAAAGGATAAAACATCAACATCATATCCAAGACCTATTATTGGTATCATCATCTCAAGAATAATAGGAGCAACAATACCCTGCCCATTCTTCCCAAGTCCTCCTATGGTATGTCCCATCTTGTTGAGCAGTTGGTATCCAAAAAATTGAATTCGGATAGAATCATGCAAGTTATCATAGAGATATTCATATGAGACATGAAAAATCATACTAATATATGCATGAAAAAGTGTTCCAGGATTTACAGAAAAATTGATGCATCAATTGCATGGAAATCGAAGGAATTTTCATACAAATCATGCAGAATAGATGCAAACAAATGTGTGAAACCTATGGCTTCAAAAAAAAATGTTTTTTGTAAATTCCACCTTTGTTTGTGGGTGAAAACTGAATTATGGAGATAGAAATGGCCCTAGTAACCACCATACATTAGCTAAGAGTAGAAAACAACCTAAGGAGTTATATAACATGATCAAAACCAAAGTGGACTCACCTATCTGTAGTGTGGGTTTTGTTGCATTGGTGAGAAAACCCTTGATTTATCTAGGTTTTAAAATAATCAACAAACAATTGTTAGTTATGGGACCAACAAAAGAGTATCCTAACATCCAACAAATATCAAGAAAACATAAATGTAATTACATTAATAATTTAACCACAATAATTTTATTAACAATACAAAATAATGAATGGAAAAAACAATACTCATATATTAGTCTAATTGAAAATCATGAACATGTAATATCACCTTGATAAGAGTGAATGGATGCAAGTGTTCTCAAACAATCTCCTTGGTATGGATCCTTTCCCTCCTTGAATGTTGTCTCTAACTACAATGAATGAAGAAACCTTAGTAGTTTAGTAAAAGAATAAAAGAAAACATGATGGAAATGGATGGTATAGATGAAAAAAATAAATGTATGATCTCTAGGTTCATTCCTCTAACATAACATTATAATCATATTTTTTTTTAAATGTAACCATGAGTATTTCTTTCATAAGAAAATTTGTAGCTCCAATGGTGAAACAACTACACAGTGAATTACCATCCTCCAAGTCGGATACCATGTTCTTGATTAGATTCCTTGGGATGCCAAAGGACTAATCATTCATGATATGGGAGTTGTAATCATCCTTTGTTGCGCCCTAGTTCCTCTCAACCCGATTGTCCATCTTCTCCCAAAGTGTAGCCCAAAAGGAAGTAAAAAATTTGGTATCCCTGTCTGAGATGATGCTCCTTGGTATCCCAAAGTGCACTAAGACCTATTCAAAGAACATGTTTTCTACTTCTTTTCCTTTGATGGTATTTATACAAGGAATGAGAATGCACATTTTGTTAAACCTATCAACTACCACAAGCATGTATTCACATCCCTTCTTTTTTGTTGAAAAACTACCCATAAAATCCATGGAAATTATTTCCCAAGGTCGAGTGGGTACAGGTAAGGGATGGTATAAACTTTTCTTTCTATTACTGGGATTTGTAGTACAACAAAGTATGTATCCTATAATATACCATGATACATCTTCTTGCATTCTGAGCCAATACACATGCCTTTGTAAATTGGCAATTGTCTTCCCAATACCAAAATGTCTTGCAACCTTGGAGGTGTGATCCTCTCATATAATATGAAATGTTTCACCTTTAGGGACACAAAACCCGTATAGCTTATAGAGAAACCCATTCTAGAGATGATATTTAGCCTTACTTCCACCTTCTTCTATACGATTTGGCCAAGTACATGTTGAAACACTTATTTAAAGTCCTCATTTTTTTTGTATCCCTCTTTGAGGTATTGGAGAATGTGGGTGATAATTCCTACAGACTCACTTTACTCCCATACATGCATCTTTACTTAGTGGTGAATGTGGAGAATCTTAAAAACTATGAGCCTTCCATGTTGGATTGTGAAACTAAGTAACAGGTAATATATACCATAGAGGAATCAGCACTAGAAGCTCAAGCAGAGTTGGAAGAAGATAAAGTTTTTCAAAATAAGTCGAGAACTACTGGACATGGGTAGCATGACCTTTTGAATATTGGGTTGAAAGGAAAACTTCCAGGAAAGGAAAAATGATACTCCAGGGAGAAGGTAGAGGAAAAATTTCCTCACCTCCTTTAGTAAAATATTTTGGGGACCAAAATCCTCCTGAAATAGGGAGGTATGATCTAGAATGGATCATTATGTAATTTTTCATCTATATTAGTATTTTTTGGGTGGAAAAATTGGAGGAATTGGCTTACAAAGCCCATTTTAGTGGTAGGTCCTAGTTTGGAGATTTGGGGTCCAAAACCTTCAAGATCCATTTTGAGGAATCAAATGGAATTGTTTGGGGAAAAAAAATGGGAGCATATCTCACAACACCTTAACACTATTCAACACATGTAACATCCCCACTATAATCCCCAGTTTAATTTATGCATAATGTAGATATGAATATGGTTATGGCCAAGCGATGTAATATGGGAATTGTATTTCTGATTTTAATAAATATAATGTGATACCAACTGTTGGAAATGTGGACAGAGAGGTGGGATTATTTATCCAAAAGAGAGGGGAATGTTGATGAGTGTCTAAGAGGGGTCCAAGGAGGAAATTAATTATGGGTATTAATTATGTGTTATATTACATATGATATATATAATATATATCATATGTGTTATATTATAACACATATGATATATATATATATCATATGTGTTTTACCTTAATGCCTTAATATGTAGATGAAAGTGCAACCCCTTTTGAGTTTTGTTCACTCTCTTGATCAATGGATTTTAAATTATCTTTGAGAACTTATTTAAGTCTTCCCAATATATAATATTTCCTATTCCTGTATGGGAGGATAGGATCCATGGGTTTGTTTTCAAGCATTTGTTGTGTCACATATGGAAGTACTAGTCTTATAGTGTCGCGGAGAGGGAACTCTTCAAGGGTCTGTGTGGAATATTTCTAAACACACTATCTACATGAATAAATATGTTGTTGTGCGACAATAATGTTATGAAGATGGAATATGATTTTTAGGAACCTTCGCGCACATAGGGGAACTGGGGTATGATCAAAGGATTATATGATAGTGGAAAGAGATGAAAAGGATGAATAATGAATGGATGGATTGAAGATGTCAAGAGATGAAGATAGTGACTCAGACATAGAGATTGGATTATTGTGGTGTGGGAAAAGGTTTAGGTATAGTAAGAAGGAGACTGTGGATGAGAGAGAAGAGTAGCACAATGCGTTTGAGAAAAGAGACCCTAGCATAGTGCTTCAGATCACACCGTACAAAGAAAGGAAAGAGAAAGAAAATGATCCTCAGTGCAATCCAACAGAAGAAGGAAGTCCATCTTAGATTGGAATCTGTGTCAAACCCACGACCCCATGTGGATCACCAATATTTGAAGAAAAAATGAGAACTTTGTCAAGATAAATTGTAGTTAGTGGAGGAAGTCAGAACAATAGTTAGACTAATGGAAGTAGCATAGCAAACCAGACTTAGTCAACATCATTGAAGGTAATTACTACCTAGAATACAATGGCAGGAATAGATAATACATTAAGAATGCCTAAATTCTAGGGAGCGGGGTCGTAAGACCTAGAGCGACATCTATTTGTATGTGAGATGATATGGACTGCAAAGAATGTCCAAGATGAGGCAACAAAGATTGCACAGTTAGAAACGACGTTCACATGTCATGCATTGTCATGGTAATGAAGTACCAGACTACTACACCAGCAGGAAAATCAAGGACATTAGTAGAATTTTTTGTAAATATGTAGGATATAATGAGAAGGATTCTCGTGCATTCAAATTAATGAGAGAGCGCACTACATATACTTACAAAATCCAAGAAGAAAATGCAGCACCAGAAGGAGGAGTTGAGGAGTTCCACAGAATAATACTCCAAGAGGATTTAATTAGGGTGGAAGAGGAGGATTCAGAAAAGGTCGAGGATGAGGAGGATTTGGTAGAGGAGGAAGAGGACCAACTATTTGTTATAAATTCAATCAATCGAGACATTTAGCGAGACATTGTCTGAATCTTTGCATGAAATACATGTATTATAGAGCATTGGACCATGCGATGGAGGATTGTCCTTAGTTGATAGAAAAATGGTAGGCAAGAGAGAACCATAACCAAAACTAAACATAGAAATGATAGTAGTCAAGGAGCACGATGATCATCCAAGAATAGAAGCAGTTACACATGGAGGAACGAGAATCAAAGAAGACATGACCGATCAAGGGAATAGAATTCACTAGTGGGTAAGGAAAGTAGTGGATCCATTACCATTGTTTGATCCAAGAAAAGAGAAACAAACTTACCAGAAAGCAAGAAAATAATTAAGGGGAGAAAATTGGATAGCATCAACTTCAACTCTGCCACCATTGTATGATTGAGCACCAACATCTGATATTCCTCTAGTCTATGATCATATAGAAAAGAAAACGGATAAGGTAAGTACTTTGAAGATATTTTTAATAATTTTTTTATATTTAATGAAGGATGAATCTAAGTTGAGTAGTCTACGCAAGATGATTGACCATTGTGCCCAAGAAAAAGAGAAACCTATCACAAAAAGAGAAATTAACCAAGTGCATAGTAAGAAGCAAACAAATAGAGAGTTATGGCTCAGTGCACAGATAGGAGCTTATAAAATGGACAATATAATTCTAGATTTAGGCTCTGATGTGAATGTTATCTTGAGATAGACTTGGGAGATGATGGGCCAACCAAAGTTGATTTTCTCACCGATCCAGTTGATATTAGAAAACCAACATAATATTGTTCCAATCGGAAGGAGTAAATGCCAATATTGATGGAGTACACAATGTAGAAGACTTCGAAGTGATCGACATAGTAGATGGAAATACACCATATCCAACACTATTAAGACTTCATTGGGAATTTGATAATCAAATAATCATTGACCTAAATAAGATATAGATGGTATTCAAGGTATAAGACTTGAAGGTCACTACACCGTTAGACCCCACAGAAGAAAAAAGGTATGTAGAACTAGGAAAGAGAAAAGAACTTGATAATCTATATAATATGACCACGTAGATGGATGTTTACGTGAATCCTACAACTGTAGGTGTACTCAGTTGGAGGAGTATTAGCTCATGTTTTTTAGACTCAGAAGATGCTCTGGAAAATTAGCAACAAAGACTACATGAAGTGTCGACAAGGAAGTGTGCTTGAATTACCCACACATTGAGATGGATTGGGACCGAAATAGTCGAACCTCCAAGGTATAGTGGACTAACACATATAGAATATTTTATCAATGAGTTTGAAATGTAGATTCCATATCAACATAGATTCTTGGCCTTAGATGTCACCCTGGAATCGACTTTAGTGAGATGGTGGGTTGCACACAAAGATGGCATAAGAGATTGAAAACAATGTAAAAGGTTATTACAAGTCAGATTTAAGATAAAGAATGAAAGTATATTGTTGAAGTATAGTGGATTAAGTTGTCCATTAGAACATGTTACGAAGTGTATTAGGCAATGGATATCAGTACCAAGATAAGAATGGACTCACTTATTTGTGCATACTCTGGACAAAATTCCTAAGAATTGGTACATAAAACTAGAAGTGCATAGAGAGATAGGAGACTGGGAGGAAGTGACCAAGGACTTCAAGGTAACGTTCAGTTTTGAGAATAATAATCCTTTGATTGACTTAGACTTGCAGGTTCTCAAGAATAATATTTTTTCATCAAGGGACTTGTTCAGATCAGTGCCTTTGTATAGTGCACCCAGAATCACTACAACAGTTGAAGATGTCTTGCACTATTATGATGTTGCAGATGAATCCCAAGATGAGGAAGATCCAAGGAAGTTACAGATATCAGAGACTAAAGGGGAGCACATAGTAGAATGAAAATAACTTGAATATGCAATATACACCAAGCCCATAAGGACCCAGAAAGTAAACATTGGTATAGAAGAGAAACCTAAGTTTGCACACATAGGAGACTGCTAGAGTGAGGAAATAGTTGAAAAAATTGCTAACTTATTGTGTGATTATCAAGACTTGTTTCCCACTACTTTCTCATAGATGAAGGGAATTGTAGGAGAATTAGGAGAAATGAAAATTCCATTGAAACCAAATGTGAAACCTATGCAACAGAGACCCTATAGAATGAACCTGAAATATAAGGAGAAGGTAAAAGAAGAAATAGACATAATGTTAGATGATGGAATTATAGAACCTATTGAAGAATCAGAGTGGATTACCCCAATGGTAGTTCAAGAAAATAAAATAGGAGGAATTAGGATATGCATAGATCTAAGAAAGTTGAAGGATGCATTTTTACACAATCCTTTTCCGATGCCTTTTATAGATGAAGTATTAGAGAATGTAGGGGGTCAATAAGCTTATTCTTTTATGGATGGATTCTCAGGATACCACCAGATTATGATTGCACAAGAAGATTGATATAATACGACCTTTGTGAAAAAATGGGGTTATTATCAGTACACGGTCATGCCATTTGGGTTGAAGAATGAACCAATAATATTTTCCAGAGTAGTTGTTGCATCCTTCAAGGTGTTTTTTCATAAGTTATTAGAAGTGTATTTAGATGATTGAAAAACATTTAGTCTGTTGAAATATCATGTTGAACTTTTTCTCTTAATGTTGGATAAGTGTAGGAAATACCAGATCTCATTGAATCTGAAGAAATGCAATTTTTTGTGCGCCTTTTGGAATTTTTTTGGTTCATGTGGTGTGTAAACATGGATTGTTAATGGACCTTGCAACGATAGTTGTGATTGTTGATTTTCCACCACCAAATTCAATTTGACATTTGAAATCCACATTAGGTCATACAAGATATTATAAAAAGTTCATCAAAGGATATGTGTAGATCATAGCCCCTATGGAGAAATTGTTGAAGAAGGAAGTAAAGTATCAGTGGAATGAAAAATGTCAAAAGAGTCTGGATACACTAAAACCGAACATGGTCACTACGTCGATCTCAGTATTTCTTGATTGGGGCAAGGAATTCCATGTACATGTGGATGCATCGTATATAGATTTAGGAGAATTTTTGGCACAATTGGGTGAAGAAGAGATAGACCATCAAATTGCATTCTCCAATGGGAAGTTATCATCTACAGAGAAGAACTATACTACGACAGAACGAGAAGGTTTGGTGATTGTATACGCCTTATAGAAGTTCAAACATTACCTACTTCGATCTCACTTCAAGATGTATACAAACCACCCTGCGTTGAGATACCTAGTGAACAAGCTAGTGTTGGGGGGTAGAATATGCAGGTGGATACTATTGTTCCAAGAATATGACTTTGAGGTGATTTTGAAACCAGGAAATTTTAACTTGGGATCATATCATTTGCCGTGCATGATGTTAGGTGAAGATGCAGGTAACTTGAATGACAGTTTACCAAATGTGCACTTATTCTCAATTCAGATGGTGGATGACTATTTTGCATAACCAGTTCAATTTTTGAGCACATGAGTAGCTCCATCAGACTTCATAGTGGCATAGAAGAAACAACTTGTAGTGAAGGAAACATACTACCAGTTGATAGAGAGAAATATGTACACGCTAGGCGCAGATGTTATTTTTTGACATTGCGTATTGGATTATGAAATAACTATGGTACTGTCAAAATCACATGAAGGGATTGCAGGAGGTCACTATGTAGGAAAGGAAATAGCTCGAAAGACTCTATGTGTGGTATTATGATGGCCTACCCTACATAAATATGCTAAATAATTCTGGCAGAGTTGCGATGTATGTCAAAGACTTGGGAAGCCTTCTAGGAGAGATGAAATTCCATTGGTTCCACAGGTGACGTTACAATAATTTGAAAAATGGGATATAGAATTTGTTGGGATGATTAACCGACTCGTAAGACGATCGAGAGCTAGGTATATCATTACTACAATGAACTTCTTAACTATATGGGCTGAGGTAGAACGAGTTAGAGACTACAACGTGGAGACAACTACATGATTATTGTTCAAAAATTTAGTCACAAGGTTTGGATGCCCAAGACTATTGATGAGTGGTCACGGAACACACTTTCTAAATAGGGTGATTGCAACATTAACAAAGGAATTTTAGATCCATCATTAGAAGAGTACACCATACCATCCCTAGGAAAATGGCACCATAGAAGCCTTCAATAAGATTCTAGAACATGAGCTGACAAAGGTTTGCAACATAAGTTGGGATGAATAGGACTTGAATATTCCAACAATATTATGGGCATATAGGAGCATAGGCAAGAAATTGATATGATAAAATCCATTCAGGTTGACGTATGGACAATAATTTTTTATGTCGATGGAGTTTATTGTACCAAGTTTGCACATTGCTACGATGGCAGAGCTTATAGACTTATGAGCAGTAGAAAATAGACTATCAGAACTTATGGAATTAGAAGAAGATTGTTTCGTTGTAGGTTTCCATTAGCAGGTACATAAATCGCACGAGAAATATTGGCATGACAAACATATCAAACAAATGAAGTTTTAGATAGGAGACTTATTATTAATTTATCACAACAAGTTTCTACTAGACCTAAGGAAGCTCCATATGCATTGGTCAGGACCATACGTGAAAAGGTTCGTTATAGAGGTAGGTGTTGTTCAACTAGAGAAGTTGGATTGAAAAGTTATAAAAGGATTGGTTAATGGTAGTCGGATGAAACTATACAGGGAAAGATGTGCTTCTACACACTATTCTGAACTACGTAGAATGTGTACCATGGTGTATTAGAGGGTAGGTAGAAAAAGAAATAAAAAGTGAACAAAAGAAGAAAAAACAATAGTGTTTGAAGTAAGAGATAGAAGGTTGGAAGCCACAAAATTTTGTAGAGATGAAGTAAACAAGGAGGATGTGTGTTCAAGAAGGAAGATTGGAATGCGATTGAAGAGGATAAATAAAGTGGGAAAATCATTTAAGAAAATCCATGACGGGACATTCAATAAAGAGCTACCATGAAGGCAAAGTAGTGGCATCGTGTAACCATAAATGGAGATCAACAAGAAGATTTTGATAAGTTGGATAATCTAACAAATAATTCTCCGAAGATATGGAGCTAATGAAGCATTAAGGCAGGTAATGAATGCTAAGGTGAGTGGGTTAGACTGTAATTTTGGACGTGAATGAGTTTACAAACAGCTGGCAACTGGATAAAAGAAGTTGAAGGGTCGAATGGGTAAAAGTTTTGTTATTTGTATTTCCATAGAGAGAAAATAAAACAAAGAGCATGGAGCCAAGTGAAAGATGAATAGATCCAAAGCAATTATTTATAGAAAAGAGTTGTAGAGAACAATGGCACCCCCTAATGTAACAACGACATCTGCATCAACACCAAAGAAACTATGTATTAAGACATCAACACTATCGGTACAGGAAAAGACACCAGGAGCATCAACGTCAACATCGATCTCGACCAATTTTCCAAGAGACTACATACTGCCTAGGAAGGATACAACAAAACCAGTCAACCTATCCAAAGATGCCAAGTATGATATTGTGGAGCCGTAAATACCACAAGCAGTGATCGTAGAGGAATACATGTTAGTTTTGATACCGATCTTAAAGTATGCATACCACGACAATACAGACAACAAGAAATTTTCTAAGCTAGCTCTAAGAAAGTATCTGAAGAGGTATGTTAGTGCTGAGACAAGAATGGTTGTGATAGAACTAGAGATATGGGAAAGAGGGTTGCAGAAAATGAGCATTTTGAACCTATTTGATGTACCACACTTTCGGAGGAGCATAGAGATTAACATCTGTATAAATATGTTGTTGATATGTGTACATGGAGGCTACTTATGACTCGATAGCCTGGTCTCAATTAATATAGACTTGATTGTGTTCATCAGTGGACTACCGTCACAAGGGGAGGAGCCTTCACTAATATTTTTTGACAAAAATAATGAGAAGGATCTATCAGAGATCATGAAAGAAAATTTTCATACATTCTGAGGATAACGCGGTTTAGATGTAGCAAGCATATGTGACCCGATAGTGCAGTTTGTGATGCAAGCATTAGCTTGTAAATTATTAAGGAAGTGTAGGAGAGATCAAGTACCAACGACAATATTTGTGATAATCAAGAAGTTTGTAGAGGGCATATAGAAGAAATGAGAAACATTTTTTCGCAACCAGTTCTTGATTGACTGTGAGGAGGTGCAAGATAATGGGACCAAATTTCACTACGCATGGATACTAATTATAATATCATTATCAGCATGGAGGGAGCCGAATGATAAAAAAAAATTTGGAGTAAAATATAATCCATGCCTAACAGCAAGATATCAAAACCTATGGCATACTACACATAAGGTGCGACAGTTAGACACCAATGTTGCTTTTTATGTATACAAGGAAATGATTTATACAACAATTCAGAGTGCACAATGTGTACCACCACAGGTTGCCTAAGAATATAGGCTAGTTGCGTGCTTTAAGGAAGGGTTCCATCACATGTATGTGCAATACAAGAAGGATCCAAACCAAGAATGGCTACCCACACGGTACAGGTTAACGGAGGCAGTGATGGGACACATCATGGTTGATTGGGCTAATGTTTGGAAAAACCCATCAATAGAGATGAAGCAACTCGAGACACAATGACTAGAGACTAAAGACATATCAAGAAAATAAGAAGGAGAAGAACAGGAAAGAGAAAATGGTGTAGGAAGAACAACACAAAATGCATAGCCGCACATGGGAGAGAAGCGCAAAGATGAAGACACATGGAAAGCAACCACACAACACAAGAAAAGGAAAGTAGTAAGGGAACCAGTCATTCAATCCCTGACAGAAGATGACTTGGATAATATTGCAAACCAAGTTAAATAAGCTGCAAATGAGTCATTTGAGCGCATGCCAAGACAAAAGGAGGAAAGGTATGTGAATATGCAAGCACATATTACTACATGGCAACAAATTTTGGAGACCAAGCAACTTGCAACGGCACAAACAGGTCACCAAGTGAAAGCAAAGAATACAACACAAACAATTGAGGTGCATCTGATGGACTCTATTGTATCTAGTGTTAAGCCTTAGAGTAGTGCTTAAAGCTAGCAGTTGTCTACATATGGACTTAACAATAATAATCTCTATTATGATGTCACCCACATTTGAACCACCAGACGATATTATATAAAGACATGTAATGAATATAGTGACAGGAACCTTAGAGTTCCCCACAGCAAAGTTGAAGGAGAAAGCAAAGAAACTGAGTCATATTGACTTAGTGGTCTCTTAGTTGCCTACAAAATTTTTGTATAAGTTACAATCGCGCATGATAGAGGAAATTCATGTGCTCGTGGTGTCGACCTTGTTGGAGTTGATGAAGACAGTCACAAAGAAGGATATGTTGCAAGTAGAATATGATCAAATCAGGTAGGAGTAGGATGAGGCAGCATAAAAGGTAGAGAGAGTCAAATAGGCAGTTGAAGGGGTCTATCACATTATTCCAGAAGTGCTAAGGGAGGAAGATGCCCCATTAGAGGAACATGTGACAAAGTTGAGTGAAGCCATTCAGGGCTTCCAAACAAAGATCGTTGATTTAGAGGAATGAAAGATACCAAGCACTCCCCCGGAGGAAAGGGAGCAATGAGAAAGCATCGCCACCACAAGGATAGATAATATCAAGAGTATGGAAGTAAAATGTGCTAATATGTATGAAGAAAGCATGGGCATTTTGACGTAGCTAACTGAATATGTGGAGCTACAGGATATTATCTATAAGATACATGCTATGTAGGATAAGGTGTAGAAGTTCAAATAAGTAATGAGTATATTACCGCCAACAGAGGTGGTAACAAAAATGGCTGAAAATAGAAAGCTATATTAAGAGATAAATCAACTAAGGATAGAGCAGTAGGCCACTCACACGCAAAATATTGAGGTATTGCAAGAAGAATCCTATAAGGTAACAAAATAGTTAGCAACCACTCAAGGAAAGGTCAAGCAGGTAGTGCAAGAAACCACTGAAAAATTGAAGACTTATTTAATTGCAAAAATGACCAAGGAAATTGTACAGCAAGAAGCACAAGTCAAGACAAAGTTGCAATGGCCAGCGATACACTACAAAAGTTTTTGGCAACTTGGAAGCAGACCTGAAGTGGCTCAGGACGAGCCACATGTTAGTGTTTGGGGCCCGTTGGAGAAGGCTATTTTGGATAAGTCTTGGGAATTGCGTAGAAGCATATCGTGCAAAATTTTGGCTAAGGAGAAGTGTACACAAAAAGCGGTTGGAGCATGTTCAAGAGTCAATGCACAAAAGGAGGGAAGTAGTTAGGATTTTGGGACATTTTTTCCACATTGTAATGGGATTATCCCTATTTGAAATTTATAAATTGTAATGTTTTTTTTAGTAGAAGGAGTGATAGGGTAAGTCGAGAAGGGAGAAGTTAGTCAGTTTTGGAAGAAGTTTTGAGGTATGACTGATATTTTCGAGAGTTAGGCTCACACTGCATCAAAACGACTGAGGTAGGTTTGGGTAATGTTAACTGATAGATCTTATTGAAAGCACAATGCACAACTATAAGGAGATTGCAATGAATAAAATAAGAAGCAAGTCGTTGTGGACGTAACCCAGTTTGAGGTGAATTTCGTTAAAACCTTGTGTCTTGATGTGTTGTTTTTGCGTGTTATGTTTCTAATGCATAGGATGTTTATTGTTATTGTGCAATGATGATAAATGCTTAAGTATTTTGAATATGTCATTGTTATATGTTGTTATGGTCCTGCACACTTAAGTTAGTGATGAATGAATGAATGCTAAGTGGAATAATGTCGCGCACAAGGTACGATGAATGATAATTAAAGGTTAAGTAACAGAACATGCACACATAGTAGATGGATGGATAATGCATAGTATGATTATGTTGAATTCATCACTTTCCCCCACTACAGAAAATTGGTTCCTACAACCCCTCTAGATGTCTCGGGTGAGACTTCACTTACTTGTAGGTGACGTCGAAAGGGCCAGTGTCTAAGGGTTTTGTTTGTTTATTAATGATTAAACCTTGGTCTGTCCATTGTGTTCCAACACCTTATTGACAAGTCATTTGGACCCATCAACACTTTATTATGAGTATAAGTGCCCAGATTAGTGAAACCAATAAAGGTATTCTTGCTACTATTAATACTGAAAGGAACAAGCTTAAAACCATCCACAATGTTCTTATAAAATAAGCAACAAAGTAGGAGGAAAATAAATGATGGAATTTTAGATTGCTAATTAGTTTTATCATGAACTATGGATGCTATTAGAAAGGATAATTTCCTGCAACTAACTTATGATAGAAGAAAGAATGTAAATTTCATAACCATATACCATGAATTTTAATGTGAAAGATTAATAACTATGTGCATAGTTATTATAACTTGAAAGGTCATTCATCCACATGAAATGAAACAAAATCAACCATGAAAATGTAATTTTATTTAGTGTGCAACAAGTTCGAAACCTTTAATCTATTATCAATGTGCTTAAGAGAAGAATCCCATCATATGAGTGTGTTTTCCAACAAGATGCCACAATAGATAAATTGTGAAAGATTATTAAGAGGAAATCAAATGTACCATTCAACATATAAATTTTTAAAGTGATGGCAAGTGTTATGGAGTGCTATTGCAATTACTTCAAATTTTTAGATCCCAACCTGTATGTCATTACATGTGTGTGTTGACGCTTAAAAACACAACGATGAATACTATGCTCGCAAATGATTGCCAAGCTCTATTAATTATTTATATTAATAATAAACTAGTAGGTGGGACCCCCTTGTATACTTGTGGCGCTATGACGGATATGGTGCACTTATATTTTGTTTGCTATTGTGATGGTACCAACACAATATTCTACAGTTCGATGTTTCAAATCATGGTTTAGAATGTTATGGTGACATGAAATGGTTGGTTGAATGATGCATGGAACTGGATGGTTTTGATGACCACTCTCAGATTATGTTGAGGCTTCCCTATGGATGAAAGGATTATTATAAGTTTTGTTTTGATATCTCAATTAAATATGTCATTAATTGGTTTTAATGATCTTGATAAGGGATGATATGGGAGATATTTCGAATTAAATAACTATACCCAAACTCTAATGTTATGTACTATTGTGACAAAAGAAGAGTTCACAAACCCTTGTTGCTATAGTTATGCACCTTGTTGTATGTTATATGTGGATGCACATGGGGTAACTTTATAGCACATTTTTATTTTTAAAAAAGGTTTGACATTACCAAGGGTGGTGCACTATTCAAATGGGATATGGAAATGAATATATGGTTGATTAAATGCTTAGTGCTATGGTGAATTGGTTGGATCGTACGTTGAATTGAATGAGGTTGGAGGGAGAAGCGATGTGCATTTACTACATGTCACTCAAACACCCCTCAAGGCCGTCACCCTAGTCATACTTGCATTTTGGTTTTTGGCTCTGGTGGTTGTTGATGCTCCACATTGTTCGGTCATGAAGGAGGAATATCGTCTAGCTTCTTCCCCGCGCAGGATTTTCCAGGTATGGGTTCCTTACTCTTCCATCCATGATGGTTACTCTACCCTATGAATCAATTTTTGGCTCAGGATTGCTCGTGGTTTGTGTGTTTCTTAAGCTGTTATTGGATATTTGAACTGTGTAATGGTGTTGCGTTTATGGGTTCTTCTGGTGATTATTCTGACTATTGGCATTTTAAAAAGGAATGGTTATGCTCTCCTTGTTGTGTGTAATCTTTGCATGGGTTTATTGATAAAATGGAAGAGAATCATGCTCAGTTCAAGCTTGGGTTTTGGGTCTGGTTTTTCTGTGGAAATCGATTATTTTCCAAGATCTGAGCCTTGCGCATGGGTATTACCACCAGTCTTTGTGTTTAAGAATTTCCACTCCATTTTCATCTCTATGGTTGATATTTTCTATCCTCTGGGTTGCAATGTGAACTGTTGAAAGTTTAAAGTTTTTCTTGCCTTGACTTGGTAAAACCTCGAGCTGTTAGCTATCATTGTATTTCCCTCATTAACATTGTTGCTTGGAAAGTGGTGCACAGTCTAAACTTAACACTCCAAAGAAGTTAATGGAAGCATTATACATGCTCTTGGTAGGGCACGTGTTTGTTCTTGGGTGCTCATATTACAGTGTTGTTTAAGAGTTCGCTTATTTTTGTTCCCTGTTGGAGGTGGTTGACTGTCATTTTGGTAACCCTCACAGTCAAGAGTATTGTTACATGTTATGTGTCTATGGTAAATTTTGAAAGACATGAGCTGTCTGCGTTTTTCGAGGACTTATTCCTTTGATCAAACCACTTGTTCTTACTCTCCATTTGTTGTGTTTAAACCCTAAATATGATCTTGATATCATTTTAATCCAGTCAAGGGTAAACAAGCATTGTGTGTGCTTGGTTGATTGGACACGATTTGATTATGTTCCTCATTGAGCAATTTTAGAAGAAGTTTGTACATGTTGATTTATGTGAATCTTGGGCTCAAGAGTTGCATGTTATTTGCGTTGAATATTATTCGAATCAATACTTATGTTGATTATATTTAAAAGACACCTATGTGTGAATGGATTGGGGCCCGATTTTGAGTTTTAATGCCCAACTTGATTGTGTCGAACAATGTTTGAATAATGGAAAAAGGGTGGTAAATACTATGCATATTCTTATTGATTTTAAAGAATAATAATTAGATATAAGTGGCTGGAATCATTGTGCGTATTTCTATTGGTTTAAAAAAAAAATGATTTAGCATTGGAGTATGAATGGTTGAGGCTCAAAGGGTTATTATGGTCATCATATCGATTGCAATGTTGTTATTATGATTGTTATATAAAGTTTATATGGGTGTGAAGGCTGCTGTAATAGAGTATTTTTGGGCATATGAATTATTGTTTGGAAGTCAACAAGAAATCTGTAAAGGAAGTAACAGTTTAGATGGTGGTTTTGAAAAGTGAATACTGATTGAATTGTGGAGGTCTGAACAGAGATGTGTTTGATTGTTTGATTTGATTTATTTTTATATGAACAATATTTGTATTATGACCCTGTCATGCTACCACTTTTCGCTCATTATATTCCCCTCATAATCCCAATTTCATTTATGACATCCCTATTCTGTAAAATAAATTAAAAGATCTGTGTAACAATGACAAAAGAGATAACACAAAAATGGTTGGCAACTGATATTTTGGTATATTTTACACAGTTAAATTATTTAATTAATTGTCGAGCAGTATTTGTATGTTTATCCCCTCTCATTATACCACTTTTAGCTCATTACACTCCCTCCATATGTCCCATGAACCCTATCACCCCCTGTTCACTTGGCGATTATTAAATGGTTTGTTATGGATGGATTTGCATGTATCTCATGTCAATTTCTGAGCCAATTTTTTATTCATGTAAGAAGAATGTCATCCATGGTTTATTAAGGGCTTAGTTACTGACGAATTGCTTCTATAGGATGAGTTTCTTCAGTAGGGGTAGCCATGGCAGAAATAACAGAGGAAGGGGAAAATGGAACAAAGGGCCTAGAAGTGCTAGATTTTCCATTCATTTTGATGTTGATCCCCAGGAATTGAACCAGTTGTCCCAAGTTGGTTTCTTTAACTAGATCGAGCAAGGAATAGTACAACCTCGACCAGAGAGACCCCCCTTCCGGCCTCAAAACATCCCTGCCATTCCTGTTCATCCTCATGTGTCCTTGCAACCAAAAGTCCCTCCAAATGATGGATGGAAAGATATTGTCAACCCGGTTGTCTCTCACCATCCTAGCTATCCCAATTTGTCATTACCTCCTCCACCACCTGTCAATCCTAATGTTCAGTTTTCCCATGTTGATTCACCTGTTCAATCCTCACATGCTAGTAAAAGAATTAAATCTGATGTTCCCCATGTGTAAGATAAAGGCAAAGTTGTTGCCTCCCCTTCCTCTCCCTCAAATGACTCCTCAAAATCTGTGTCCTCCCGCATGCATTTGAAGGATGATTGTTCCCATGTAATCAGTGAAATACAACCTCAAGGTTCAAATCAACCACAGACTAATTCTGGGAAATCAAAGGTGGACAACAGTGATAAAAGAAAAATTGTCTCTCGGATTGGCAAGTATGGATTTTAGTTTATGTGTTTTTATTATTGAGTCGATAAAGACATTGGTCTGCAGAAAGTTTGGACAAGAAGTTGTTTTTTAGATAATGTGGACTATGTGGAAATTTATATATTTTTGGATATGACTTAAATTATTTCTGATATTTAAATATTCAATTTTGAAGGTATCTAAGAGAGTTACAAGGGTGGCATGTGTTGAAATGATTATCCATTTGTGTTATATTTTATAATTTGAAAAGAAGAAAATATGGGAGTCACAAGGGATCCCACCTACCTAGTTATTATTAATTAAAGACCCTTAACTATTATATTATTATTTATTTCTCCTAAACTAAATTAGTTAAGTCAAACTAACTTAACTAAAGAAAGTAGTTGAACTACTTCAACTTATTTGGAAAGTATAAAAGCTAAATGAGAAGAAGAAACAAGTGGAGAATAGAAGGAGAAAGAAAGACTAAGGTTTGCTCTTTTGATTTCATGAGATAGTTCAGTTTTCATTCATTCTTGAGTTTATTCAAAGCCTAATTCTCTTTTTGACAACAAGGTCCTATTGTAGACAACAAGGTCCAAAACTGAACCAAATCATTCAGATGATTTTTTTAGAGGTGTTGATCCATCCTTGATAGTATGTGTATTCTTGTTTGTTTGTGGATTAAGTTTCATAGCTAATAAAGGATATTTTGCAGAGTCAAATTGGCAGCAGTCTGTGGCAAGCTAATACAGATTGTAAATTTCAGTTTTTACTTCTTGTCGGAGTCCTTTTGTATGATGTTCATCTAGGATCTCTAAATTAGAATTTGGTCCATGCCCTCATAGGGATTTTGTAAAGAGAAAAACACTTTTGATATCTCAGAATGAAATAAATCAGATTGTTATTCTGTCTCATTTTTGTGTATTTATGACTTGGTTACTTTTTCTTTTTTGATCTCCATATTTTCTTTATGTAATCTGTATACATTTCAGAAACTAAAATAAAATTTTATTTTATTTTGCAACATTATTTTCATTAATAATCAGCCTAAACCCTTGTAATTAATACTTGTGGATTGGGAAAAAAATATTTTTGAGGCTATAAAGCACAGGGTGATATTCCCGACTATCTTGTCCTGGACAGGAAAGATTCAAAAATAATTGAGTAAGGTAATTCATACCTTTTCATCAACAGTGCATTTATTAAACCATAACCAAGTACAAGTAAAATGCAATGACATGAGTCGAAAGAAGGCACACTGATCATCAACTATTTAACATCATATTTATCAACACATTGATACATCATGTATACCATTCATCCATAGATTTATTTATGATGAGAAGAGACTTAGGTAGGCATTCATTTAACATATCACAACACTTGATCCTTTACCCAATGTTTTTTTAGTATATCACATATTTAAATGAATGTGTAATAGAAAATAAAAGAAGATGGTACCTTAGATCTTAAGTTTTAAAGAAACTAAATTTTATGTGTGCCAAAACATTTAAAGCAAAGCCTTCATGAAGCTAGGATCGAATCAACATGAAAGATAAGGCTCCATCACTCACACACTATATTAGAGTCTTTATATTTGTACCCAAGTAAGCTTAGTGAAAGTTTAGTGGTCAAATATTTGTGAAAATTAAGCTAAAGAAAAGAAATAAACCCCAAGTCTACTTTATACCAAAATATTTAAACCCTTAGTAGTAGAAGCAAATGAATCCATTGCTTCGTAATATATGTAGATCCATCAAATGATATAGTTTAACCACTAGATTCACAAGTAATGCAAAAAAACATTTAATAGATTAGCCAATGAAGGAGATGATTTGCATGAAATAACCAAGCCTAAGCTCTAACAAAGCCTAAGCTAAATATAAAGAAAAGTAGTCTTTATACTTGGAAATAAAATTGCAATCTGCATCTAAACATATAACCATTAAAACCCTAGATTGTTTGTTAAAAAAAATAAAAGAAAAAAATGAATTTTGAAGATGGTTAGGAAATCGAAGGATGCCCTAATGTCTCCATTAGGCATTGAATATAAATTGATTCCTCAAGGAATTGATTTTTTTTTATTTTTTATTTTTAAAGTCCCCCAAAACCCCTTAAGGAAATCTTGGAGAGCATCAAGCTTAGAAACCTGGATCACAAAACTCACAAAGGGACTACTAGACTATTTTTAGATCTAGTCCATGCATTACAAATTTGATTTAATTCAACCATAAATCTAAAGTAAAAAATTAAAATCCTATGATATCTAAGTTTAATACTTTAAAACCCTAGCTTCATTAAACCATAAAAAATAAGATAGAATTTATTCTTACTTTTCTTGCTTTTATCTACCTTGTAATACACTTCCTTCCATAAGATTCATGTGCCAATATCCTTCTAAATAAATCATAGAGTCATATGCATAAAAAAAAAACCAAAGAAAAATACACACCAAAATGGAGTAAAATAGCCTTTTTATTCCATCTCCAACCATGAAGAATGGGAGTGATTCCCTCCTTTAAATAGGAGAGAGGCCTCAAAACCATACATCAAAACCATGAACTACAATAAAACCATGTTCTTATACAATGGGTTATGTAAAACCATGAATCAATACCACATGCTAGAGAAAAACCATGGGATATTACAACAAACTCCTCAAAGTGAGTGAAGTCTTCAACAAACCCTCATATGTGTGAGTTAAATGAGGAGAGAGAAGGTGTGCCCTTTTTTATTTGAGCAACTCTCGAACAATATCTCACACGTGTGGGTCCAAGGAGTAGAGAGAAGGTGAAGCACTCCATGTAGAATCTCACATGTGTGAATGAGTGCAAACAATGCCTTTCTTATGTTGAACACGTCTTCACCCATTTTCACATGTGTGGGTAAATAAGGAGGCTCTAAAGAAGGGTGCTCCCCTAAATAACCCATAAAATTATGAAAACCCATTCTCACGTGTGAGGATTGACCCAAAATTGATGTGTGCTCCTTCTAGAAGGTTCTAGAAACCTTCTCATGTGTGGAGGAGAGAGAAAATTCACCTTGAAGAAGAGGTTTCACACATGCCAAGTGGATATATGCAATGTGGTTAATACAATGCTCTGTATGTTGAAAAGTGTACAAGTTTGATGATGTGTACACCTTAGTGATGATCTGACATCCTAGTAATTGTCCACTATGTTGTCACGAATTCCCATGCAATGACATGGATCCCAATGTGAGTAGATATGGTTGATTTTAGGCAATAGATCCCAATGTAGGTAAACAGATCTTAAGGTAGTGACATGGGTCTCAAGGAATAGTGCATAGTTTCCAATGTGAGGCACCCACTTGTAATGATGCAATCAAGCTTTGAACAAGTCATTAGGAAACAAACAACAAACAATGTCCTCTATAAACAACTTAACATAGGTAAATTTTATAATTTGCCTAAGTTTACCATCGCAGGACAAATTTTACCCCTATTACATGTGTCCATGCTTAGGAAAAAAGGTATTTCCTAAAGTAATTTAATTAAGATAGGAAAATTTGATGAATAATTGATTGAAAAAGGTAGGGAAAATTTATAATTTAACCCTTAAAGTCTTGTTTAAAAGTGTATTAGTTATTTTGCTAGCCCAACCAACCTTTTTTAACTGGGAATCTTCATTTTTTACACTTGTAACCCTTTTAAGATGGATCTTAGCATAAAGTTATCACCTCAACACCTTTTTATTATTCCTTTTCACATTTTCTTTCATTTTTCCTAGTACTTTTTCTTTAGATATTTGTTTTAGCATAGGACCTTGGGTCTAGGCCTTTTGAATGAGGTGGCATAGATTTAATCTTAGTATTTTTAAAATTTTTAATTTTAATACTATTCACCTTTAGCCTTTTTGGCTTGATTTCTAACTTTGGGTTACATTTTTATTCATCATGACCCTGTTGGATGACATTTGATAAGTCAAATATAAGTAGGGATAATATTATTTTTATAAATGTGATGGTAGTGAAGGGGAATGATGGAAAGTGTTAGACATGGTTAAGATATGGACACACTACTTAACCCGATCACCAGTAGTACATATAATCCTAAGTCAAGACATAATTTATCTAAGGACAACATATCCCCTAATGGTAAAAATGAGACAAAATAATAAAATTATTAGTGTTAAGTAGTGTTATAAGATATACCTATGTTAATTAATAATTAAATAGTAATAATCTATTTTTAAGGTCATGACCAATCCAGACACCAAATTGGTGTACGAGACCCCCTTGTTTGTGGGACAATGGACCCCCTCCACACAGTGATTTGAATGATAAATTCTAAGGAGGTATACATACCCTACCCCCCTCTCATGATAGGTTAAAATAAATCACACCACTTCTAAATAGGATACCATCACATGAAATCATAGCACATCAATTGAAAGATGAAGCATGAAGTACCATAATCGCAAGAACATACCATCTAAAATTTAAAGCATAGGAGTTTCCATACCATGGTAAAGCTATCTGAGGGAGCTAATGGATGATGCTAGGCTGGAAGCAATGCAAGATAAGGCTGAAACGAGCATATATGAGCATGATAACTCATGCAATCAACATCAATGCACCCCTTAGAGGGTGGTCTCGAGATAGTTTCCATTGAGGGGGAAACACTTCTGATCTATCATATGTGAATAGGGATTAAGTCCCTCAAGGTGAAAACTTTTTTTGTATTAAAAAAACTTGAGGAAAGGTTTACACCTCTAGAGATTTGATTCAGAGTTAATATGGATCTATGTTAGTAAATATAGCAGTTAATGGAACCATGAATTTATTTACTCTATAAAATATGATAAATATTTTACATTATTTAATATCTATGTAAAAATTACAAAGGCTAGATAGGAATTTCATGATATAGTAAAAGTGGATAGATTGTCCTTTTCTCGTTATTATTTTCAATAATTTATATTTATTATTTAATTATTTTTAATAATCACCCAAGCTTAACAACCTTGATATCCTCATTAGATTACCGTTATGACTTTCCTAATGCCAATGACTACTTCAATTTTTCCCCCATATTTATATACCTCATAACTCTTTTACAACTTATCAACTTCTTATGTCCTTGATGATGGGTGGAGTGTCCACTTGAAACGTTGGACGTTTCAAAACTCCACACACAATTTGAATATAGATGAAATTTGTCTAACATTATATTAGTTTTATTTAGTATTGAAATATTAATGTATTATTTTCAAAAAAATAATTTGGAAAATTCAAAGGATGCTTTTCCATATTTGTAAATTAACCTTTTAATAAATTTGTTAGTATATTTAAATTGGATATTTATAAATAAAATATCTTTAAATATTAGAAAACATTAATGATAATCAATTGAATTAACCTCTTAATTTAAAATTTTATTATATTTATTTAAGAAAATACAATTTTAATTTTTTAAATAAAATTGTTTTTTGAAATAATGTTTTTGTCTTTGTTTATTGCAGAGAGAAGCAACTCTACATCCCAGTATGGGGGAGATGTGACAATAGCTCTACAACCCAATATGGGGGAGATGTTGTCACATAAAGTTACATTAAAAAATAATAAAAAGAGTATGGGAGTGATGTTGTCAGGTACGTTCCATTAATAATAATAATAAATAATAAAGAGAGTATATCAATTTTCTTAAGGTGTAATTTTTTTATCATTTAATATGAAAGAATTAACACATGGAATTAAATGATTAAAAAAATTACATCTTAAGAAATCTGATCCCTCTCGGTGCTTAATAGATTCATATTTAAAATGAATCTATGTTGGTTTAGTTTTTTTGTAAATAAAAAATTTGTATTTCCTTTGATTATCATCAAAACAATATGCATGGAGAAACTAGCCACCTAGTCTTCCATACATATGGAAACCAGAATAGGTGGTGCTATGTCAAATGTTTGCTGAAGTCTAGTACATAAAGGACTTTCTACACTACACAACATCCTATCTACAACCATGGTTGTTCTGAACAAAGAAACAATATTATAGTAAAAGAAATTAGGTTGTAGGAAAACTCGAATCGTTGTCACCATTGGTAGGTCACGAAGCAAACACATAGGTTTGGAAGCATGTTGGGCACCTATTCTTGAATGGCTCGCTTGAAAAGCATTGAATAGAACATCCAGACATTCAAAGAGGCTAGTCTAGCGATGAAGTTGCTCTGTGACATCCTTTCTCATTTCAAAAATTAGTTGCAAATGCTCCTCTGAGAAGCGCCATGTGTTGGGCGACGCCGAGGCTGATGTCGGTGGTGGTTGAGAATCACCAACAGGTGCAACCTCTTCTTCCTGCTTCGTTGTAGGAATTTCTTCTATGATGGGGCATCCACCCAAATCTGGAGTAAACTCACCTTCATGGGAATGATGAACATAAGTGAGGGGCGGAGTCAAAACATCAGAGGAGGAGAAGAGGAAAGAGTTTGTAGGTTCCATAGGAGGATCCTGAGGGACCTCTTCCTCAACATAAGCCATGGGTTGGTCGTCATCTAACTAATTTTGGGCAGATCCCGGTGAAATGTTCAGAGGAGGGCCAACAGGGTGGTCTTGAGAAATGGGGGTAGAACGGGTTCGACGGAACGCCCAAGATGACGGTGTCAAGCAGTGAAGTTATAGTAGGTCATTCCTCTCTTGGGCTTTCCCCTTTCTCTAGGCATTGGAAAATCTGGGGTAGAGAAGGAAATTGGGAGGAGGAGAGCGTGCCCAGAGGAAGAAAAACCAGAGTGGGAGGGATAGACCTGAGTCCGGACTTGGATAAAAACCAAAACAATGAGACAATTTCCAATGCTAACCTTCATATTTGCAATTGACTTGATAGAGGAGTGCTCCATTAAGGCCGAGTTGACAGTATGCAGATGTTTTGTACCAGGCCTGGCAGAATCCAGCTCGCGCTTTGAGTGTGCCATTAACTCTAGCTCCCCACACAAGCGCACCATCGTTACTGTCAAGTGCAGGCTACTCATGTGGAAGGGACTGGGGGGAGGTTGGCGACTGGGGGTATTAACTTCCAAGTTTGCATGGTTGCCAGATGTCACCACATCCGAGGATCTATGTTGGTTTAGTTAATATAATGAGTACACAATTTTTTTTTCCAAGTAATTATTTTGTTTTTAAATTTCTAATTTTATTAAATAACTAATAAGTATAGTAATTTTCATGATAACTTATTAAACTATAAAATCTCTAATATATAAAGAAATTTTATTTTTAATCCAAAAAATAATATATTAAAATAATTCATCATTTATTTATTTTTTATATTTGTTAAAAATGTTTGTATGAAATATAATTAAATTTATATACTCTATTATTTAATTAAATTATAAAATCACGCACAATAAAGTCTTTATTTTTAATCCAAGAGAATTGATCATCAACTTTTCATATTTTCAAAATTTTATGCATGAAAAATAATTAAATGTATAAATTGATGTATGAAATTAGTTCATACGCATTGTATAAATAATGTCCGTATGAGTTAGTTGAAAAAACATTTATGTTTTATTTTTATTTTGAAATTTAAATGTATTTAGTGTAAGATATCAAATTTGTTTTATGTTTAATATATATTATTGTTAAATATCAAATTTGCTTTATGTTTAATATTTTTTAAGAGAAAATATGGTATAATGAAGAAATACAAGATACAAGAAAATTAAAATGTTATAAAGAATTGATGTATAAATTGATGTATAATGCATGAAAAATAATTAAATGTATAAATTGATGTATGAAATTAGTTCATACGYATTGTATAAATAATGTCCGTATGAGTTAGTTGAAAAAACATTTATGTTTTATTTTTATTTTGAAATTTAAATGTATTTAGTGTAAGATATCAAATTTGTTTTGTATAAATAATGTCCGTATGAGTTAGTTGAAAAAACATTTATGTTTTATTTTTATTTTGAAATTTAAATGTATTTAGTGTAAGATATCAAATTTGTTTTATGTTTAATATATATTATTGTTAAATATCAAATTTGCTTTATGTTTAATATTTTTTAAGAGAAAATATGGTATAATGAAGAAATACAAGATACAAGAAAATTAAAATGTTATAAAGAATTGATGTATAAATTGATGTATAATGCATGAAAAATAATTAAATGTATAAATTGATGTATGAAATTAGTTCATACGYATTGTATAAATAATGTCCGTATGAGTTAGTTGAAAAAACATTTATGTTTTATTTTTATTTTGAAATTTAAATGTATTTAGTGTAAGATATCAAATTTGTTTTATGTTTAATATATATTATTGTTAAATATCAAATTTGCTTTATGTTTAATATTTTTTAAGAGAAAATATGGTATAATGAAGAAATACAAGATACAAGAAAATTAAAATGTTATAAAGAATTCATTCATTCCAATTTCAAAATAATTTAAAGTATATTTTTATTATAATTAATTTTTTTTTAATAAATATTATTAATTTTTATTTTTTTTTAAGTTTTATAACGAAAGACAAATCTTAAAATGTCATAAATGTTATAGAATGAAAAAATTGTGTTTTGTGATACTAAGAAGGTGGAGGATGAAAAACACTTTTTCTTAAAATTTGTTATGAAATACTAATAGTCTTCATAACTTGTCATTTCATAAAATTACGGAAAATTGGAAAATCTTATCTCCTATCTCTTTAATTATAAAACAAAATATTAAAGAAAACCAATCAATTCATCATCATCTAATACATATTGTGAATTGTCATTATCACCATCATCATTGTCCCCGTCATCATTATTAATAATCATTTAAAAAAATATAATTAAAAATTCTAAAATCCAAAAAAAATCATAACTTCAATTTCTATGTTTAACAAAACATTGAACTCCTAACCTTGACAAAATAACAAAATTGACAAAATCGAAGGAAAATTTTTACTTAAAAACATAATTATGTTAAGACCCAAGGTTGCAAGGTACAAAATTATGTTAAAACACAAGGTTGCAAGGTACAAAGATTAAAAGTACTCCAACAAATACTAGTCGTTTGCCACTCTCCGCTAATAACATCAAACACAAGTTGCCAAATTATGTACTATTATGATGTGTTCTCTAGTACAATGTTGACTTATCTTTTTTCACCATGTGATACAAACCACACCAAACCCACGTTGCTAATTTAGATGAAGCATTACCCTCAAGAACCACCTTTCGGTACAGTACACCAATTTGCAACCCGTGTAAGTAAATAAAATAATTTATTTATATTTTCCTTTCAAAAATATTGTAACTTTTTTATGCATAATAGGTGTACATTTTGGAGATGTATCTTTCAACGTTTTGTTGATAAACAAATTCTATCTCTAAGGCTTAAAAAGAAAAAGAAAAAATAAAAAACTCCTTATTATTGAAAGAATTCTATCTCTTCGAGAAGAGCTTCATTAATATATCTTTCATCTTTTGGTCAGCCAATTCTTACTTTGCTTACTAATCTATCCTTTTGAGACACAACCTTTTGATGAGAAGACTCAACTACTATCAATTTGCTATCGGAGTGAATCTTGATCGTTGATCTGTTAATCTTGATATTTGTCCCACATGTACTTGAAACTTCAATCAAAAGGTGCTTATATGGTGTAATATTTTCGATATCATTTGTGTACAAAGACACTAGTGTTGTGGATTGTGGTGTACCCATTATCCTTTTAGGATCTGACAAGCACCACATTTGAGAACCAAACAAATTAATAACCTCAAATATATATGTGAAAACTATAGGCGGAAGAAGGTAACCTGATAATCTTATCAGAAGTTGTCGAGCGGAAAAGGTTTTTTGAACGAGTCCAAGGCATGCTTTTCGATGAGAATGTTTCCAAAGACTCTGTAGGAAGCGAAAAAACCCGATAGGCTTTCCAGAAAAATAATCCCAATAGGATTATCAAAAATGTGTGGTCCAATGGTGTTCGAGGAGCAGGAAGCCCGATATCTTTTGGGAAGAGAAGAACCTGATAGGTCTATTCTAACAGGTTGACCACAATGAGTTTACGACATCTGAATTCCATGTCAGACAAAACATATCAGTGTGACATGTTAAGTGGACGCGTTAGGGCCATATAATCGTTGTGAAGAAAATTCATAGGATAAAAAGGGGTGTGAGGCCATCCTGACTTACTGATGTGGAATGATCCAAATTAGATCATTATATTATTTGTCATCTATCTTGATCATTTCAAAGTGGAAAAAATTGGAGGAATCAACTTTCAGGGCTATTTTAGTGGCAAGTCCCAATTTGGAAAATTAGGGTCCAGAACCTTCTAGGTCCATTTTGAGGCATCAAACGACATTTTTGGGGGTTAAAACTTTCCTAGCCTAGTTGGATCCCCATGACGCTATTCTACACATTGAGACCTTTCTAACAATGAAAACAATGCTCCAATTGGAGCTCATATGCAAAAGTTATGCCTCCCACAAGTTGACCTACCATGTTGACCACCATGGTACGAGAGGATGCCACCTCAACCCTCGTTACTCATGCATATGGGGCTAGCCACATATGTGATTTCAAGAAGATTCTAGAAGGTTCAAAACCCTATCACAATTGAGGGTTGAGGAAGTCAAAAACCTACCTCTAGATGGTTATCAGGCTCTGTTAAATACCAGGCCACTAGGAGGACAAGGGGTTCCATTCTTTTGCATTGTATCTTGTTCCATAGTTGAGAAAAACATCCGAGAGTGGTATTATGTGAGCATAACAAAAGAGGAGAGAGTATGTAGCCGCCATAGAGGCCATAGGTCAAAGGAAAATCCATAGGGAGTGCCTATTTCTTTGTACTTGTGTCATTTCTATGCCAGAGAAAAGAGAGCAGAGGAACCTCACCTTCTAGCTGGGTTTTCTCCCATATTGGGTTTCCTAGGTCATATCTTTTGTTTATTTTTGGATGCTGTGATTGTATTTTATTGCTCTCTATTTTCTGCATTTTATCTATTTCATGCATAAGAAAAAAAACGATTAACTAAATATTCTAGAGATCTAAAGGAAAAATAACCTTCATCGTGTAGATTTTAGTTTTATTTATCAGATATGTTGTGACAAACTATTCCAATGGAATATCCACGACAATTTATAGCTCATATTGGTATCAAAGCAATTTTTTCTTTTGGGTATTTGTAGGAATTTGTAGGATCCAAGAATCGACTTAAAGAGAAGTCGTAGAAACCCTATCTAGCGGAAGAGATATTTGAGAGGTTGGAAGCACACATTGTCGACATCAGTTGCAATAAGAACCTCCTCATGGAAGCTCTAGCAAGCAAGCTCAGATTGTTCGAAGATGATGGAGGCTCTAACTCAGAGAACAAATCAGAGGGGAAATTGAAAGATCAGGAAGACCCAAAAAAGGAGTCACATAAAGAATCTGAGAAAGAGCAGCCGAGTTAGAGCACCGTGAACCCTTCATAGTCCCTGTTCAAGATGGAAGAGAAAGTGAACATAAGGCCATACCAAAGTGAGAACGATGCATTAAAACTGAATCATTGGTTGCAACAACTAGACATTTATTTTAGTGTTCACCATAGATATGAAGAGCAGAAGATTTCATTTGCTAGATTGAAGTTAGAGGGCCAAGCTTTAACTTAGTGGGAAAGACACACATAAAAACTCAGGCTTGAGGGTGATAAGCCAACAAATACTAGTGGGAGGACTTCAGGTAGAGGCAAGGGCAGACTATATATGAGTACACCACTAAGTTCAGAAAAATGGCCATCATATTGGGTATCTCTTCCAAGAACCCAGATGTACTACTCAAGTATCTGGGGGGTTTAAACAGTCATCTATGAAAGCAGGTGATGCTCTTCAAGCCAAGGATAGTGGATGAGGCACATGTACATGAACAATACCTAGAAAACATAGACCAAAAGAAGGGGTAGCCAAGCGATTCGAAGCAGAAAGAGAACCAGGAAGCTTCTAAGGATTGGAAGAATAAGTGGAAAGGGGGAAAAGATAATAATAAAAAAACCACTACACATCAATGCAAAGATCCAAGAAACCATTACAATCATTGCAACATTGATGGCCACACCAAGGAAAAATGTTGGAAACTACATCCAAAGCTGAACCCAAGGAACTACAAGAAGGACGAAAAGAAAAAGAACCTTCTACCCTAAGATTCAAACAAACATGTTAAAAGTAGATCGGATGTGGATGAAAATATTGTCTACACATATGTGTAAAAGGAGGTGAATTTGAGTAGCCTTCATCACAAAGAAGAGAAGGAGATGACCAATCTCTTCCACATTAAGATTTAGGTCAAGAAGACCAAGAGAGATGCTATTTTTTACTCTTCTTCATAGGATAATCTCATAGTAACAGATTTGGTCGGTAATATTGGATTGGAGGTTCACGATCATGCTAACCCCTATCCATTGGGTTGGGTAAACAAGGATGTAGAGAAAAAGGTAACGAAACAATGTAATATTAAATTTTCTAAAAGTGCTTATTTTATTGATGAAGTGGAATTGGATGTAGTACCCCTTGATGTATGTGGATTAGTTTTTGGAAGCCCCTACATGTATATTAGGGATGAAATCTTCATGCGAAGAGCCAACCAGTAACGAATGATCAAGGATGGGCATTCCTACATCATTAAAACACATAAAGTCAAGTCAAAGATATCACTTGTAAGTGCCAACCAGGGCAAGAAGTTGATTAGTTCTAGTAAGAAATATGGTTTTATTTTCTTAAGAGAAAATTGGTCTAATGATGAGCCAATGAGAGTTAAAGCATCCCTTGAGGGGTGTACTAAAGAAAAGAAAAATCATTTGGAGGAATTTCTATAGGAATACAGAGGAGTGTTCAAGGATCCTAAAGGGATACCACCAAAGAGGGATGTGGAGAATGAAATATAGTTATTGTCAGACTCCCCATTGTCAAATATTGGGTTGTATAGACAATCTATTATAGAAGTGAATGAAGTGAAGAAGTACTTGAAACAGTTGTTGGAGCAGGGTGTGATTTGACCAAGTACCTCACCTTGTGGGTCACCCATCATAATTGTACTCAAGAAGGATGGGACTTGAAGAATGTGTATCAATTACAAGGAATTGAACAAGATTACACTAAAGAATCAATACCCTCTACCAAGGACCGATGATCATTCAGACCAACTACAACATGCCAAGTACTTCACTGAGTTGGATTTGAAATCAGGATATCACCATGAATGAGTCAAAGAAGAAGATACCTGGAAGACTACCTTCAAGACAAGGAAAGGTTTGTATGAGTGGTTGGTTATGCCATTTGGTTTATGCAACATGCCAACTACATTTATGAGACTAATGAATGATTTTTTATGCCCTTATCTAGATTCATTTGTTATTTTCTATTTGGATGATATATTGGTTTATAGTGCTACATGGGAGGATCATATATCACATCTTATGCAAGTGTTAGATACTTTGAAGAAGCACCAGTTGATGGCCAATCTCAAGAAATGTGAGTGTGCTCAACTATCTTTGGTGTATTTGGGATATGTGATCGATGGAGGGGAGCTCAAGATAGATCCAACGAAGGTGTAGGCCATCATGAAGTGGCGAGTTCCTACAAAATTCACTGAAGTTAGGAGTTTTTTTGGGGAAACACAATACTTGCGGAAGTTCATAGCTTCATTTTCACTGGTAGTTGCACCACTCCATGCCATAACAACCAGTGGTAAGATTTTTCAGTGGGGGAAGAATTAGTAGAAGGCCTTTGATGAGCTAAAAATAAATACTAGTCAAGAACCAATGCTTTCACTATCAATATTTTCAGAATCCCTTCGAAGTGGAGATAGATTAAAGTGGGTATGCCATGTGAGCAATACTGATGCAGGGAGGAATTTATGTCTACTATCATTCTGAAGTATTTCATGGGTCAATTCTCAACTACCATACCGACGACAAAGAGCTCTATGCCTTGGTATTACAAGTAGATGGAGTTTTTACAACAATTTCATCTAGTCATCAAGTATAAGAAGGGTAGCAAAAATAAGTTGGAATACATTCTTTCATCACCACCCACATCAAAGATTACAACTTTGGGAACTCTAATGCACATGGAGCCTTTTAACCATGATGCATACAAAGAGGCATACACAGAAGATGAAGACTTCAAGGAGGTGTTTCGACAACTACACAACCAAAATCATATAGAATAAGGTGACGATAAGGTTGACTATCATTTATAGAATGGTTTACTCTACAATATCAACAAGCTCTGTGTTCCTAAAGGTGAATGATTACATCTTATCAGAGAGGCTCACACATCCAAGGTTGCAAGAAATTTCGGTATTGGGAAGAAAGTTTCCAACTTACAATGATATGTGTTGTTAGCAATAGATGCCACCTTTAGACTGCTATAAAGGTAAGCCTAGTACCCATCAAGATATCAAAGTGAAAGGATAGATTTAAAAGTGAGAATGGGTCAAACTGACATGGATTAAGACGCAGTCTAGTAAACAAAATGAATGAATGCTATGCTCCAGCAAGGAAGGGCTAAAACAAACTCCAATCAACAAATCTTGGACAAATGAACAAAAGAAATAGAGGAGAACACTGAAGTAAATAACACAATTACACTTCCGGTGAAATTGAATTAATTCCTGAAGAAAATATCATAAATTAGAAACCTTCTAATCTAGAAATATAGAGTACTTGAATGGAAAAACTCACAATATATGCAATGAATCATTCACTGCATAAAATGTAAATAACACTATAATGAATCATTCACTACATAAAATGTAAATAACACTATAATGAATCATTCAAATACAATATTCCATGAAAGGATAAGAAAAATAACAGGTTGGGATAAAACAAAGTTGATCTTGTATTTTCATTAGAGTCCTTCAATCTAGATACATAGTTTTCTTAGTTTCAAAATCATAACCAGAAGTATGAGTCTCAGTCTCTAATCATTCAAACCCTTCAAAATCGTTACATCTTACAATATATAGCCTTACACATTTTCTTTTCCTTCTAGGAGTTTGAAATCTCGTTGTTACATTGGATTCCATCCACTTATAAGTTTATTGTATGGGATAACAACATAAAATATAAAAAAATCCTAAAACCTTGGATCCTGTCTACATTCATAAATACAACAAAGACAACACACGCTGCATGATTTAGAAAAGCTAGATCGATGGGACATGTGTCTTTCATGATTAACTAAAATGCTGGAGGAAGTTGATACACAGGTGGCAGCTAAAATCCTAGATCTAAGGTTGACTGTGGGAATTTAAAATGAACTGGTGGAATCTATTGTGAAAACTTTGTTTCAGCAATTTCGTAGCGAAGAACTGGAAATTGTTGCAAAAACTTTGTTTATCAACTGTTTTGGATTATGAAAATTTCTACTGGTGTGAAAACTTGTAAGGTGGTTGTATGCATCCTTTTCACTCCTTAACCTTGCTTTGGACCTGACTATTAGTCAAAACTGTAACTGAACCATCAAACATCATAAGACAAAAGGTAGCCTTTAGGGTTTTTAGCAGCACATAAGAATATCCTTCTCAAAACTGGTGCAGTTTTCAAAAATGAGTTTCCTCCATATGAATTGATTGTTTCCTATGCTAACAGTTCCAAGTTCTACTTTTACACTTGTTCTCTCAACTATCACAACTCTCTTTTCAATATCATATTCTCAACTTTTAGAACCATATTCTGCTTGTAGACATTCTTCAATTGATGATGCAGGGGAAAGGATCTTTTGACCATGTTTCTTCTTTTATAAATAACTACCTCACAACTATCCAAGTGCTCTTTTATTTTTATTTTAGTTTTTATATTCTCTTGCCTCAATTGCACAATTTGAACTTGTGCAACCTTCAACAGATTTCCGAGTCTCTTGACTGTCTGATTGCTTGCATCTGGTGGAGATTGTGTTTCAATACTTTCTACATGATCTTGGTGAACATGTTCTTTTGTTGCATGATGAAGAGGTGTTTGAGATGCACCTTCTATCATAGGAGTTAACTTCCTTGTTGTTGACCTAGTTAGAGGTTTTCTAGGTACTTATTTTGTACATGTGTCTTGACTGAACATTACCCTTTTTCTTGATGAGGCATGGACCTCTTCTTATACCTGGACCTTCATTGCACCTTCATTTATAGAAACTAGATCTTCTTTCAATGTTGAACTGGTTAAAGGTTTTCTAGGTTTAGACATTTTCACTGCTTCAACAATGAATTCAAGCTTTCTCTTACTTTTCTTACTGTCATATGTCTCCATCACATCTTCAACATTCTCCATAACATGCTCTAAAGATTTATTCTATTGATCCTTTTTCCTCATTTACTTAATAGAAGTTGTTTGGACTACTTTCTCAGTTGAGGAAGATGTTTTTCTCTTTGTCTAAGGAGTACTGATAATATTTGCACTAAAACCTGATGTGGAAAAAAAGGTGTCCCAATCTCCACTTATTTTATTGAGATCTTCTAAGACTAGAATCTTGATAAGGCTAGGATGAAATATGATACTTTCAAGTAATTTAGATTTAGCCTGCGCCTTATCAAACATTTTACCCAACCTTCTGAAAAGATAAAAGGGAAAATTCAGGAGTTTCTTACCAGTAAAATGCATGAGTAATTTGATATGGTACTAGTACACCATGTTGAAATGTCCTTCACAGGTGAAGTATCTCTGAATTACTATTAGCATCTTATCAAAATATTATGTCACGTGACTCCTTGGAACTCCTTTAGATATATTACCATCTTGATACTCTCGTTTGAAATAGTCATGGAAAAATGTAGAGTCTAGGGCCATCTACTTGAACCATCTCTCACCCTAACAAGGCATCTCTGTAGTTGCTGCAATTGTCTGTTCTGTTACCTGAAACTCAAGTGAGACAACTTTGGTCTTGACACCATAAAAATTCAGTGCAAATGCCTTAGCTACCTCCATGTGCTCCTTCTGCAATTTATTACAAAAAGTGATGCATCCTACTCTCTGAAAACATTCTCTGATAAAAGGAACTAAATTAACCAGCTGCATGTCATGAGCTTCAAATCTCACAAATTCACCTCCTTTGTAGATTTTATTATTTTGTTCTGTAGATTCCATAATTGTTAGATGGAAATAGTATGAGTTGGGAAACATTGGATGGCAACCAGAAATCCAAAAAGTATAGGAAAAATTAGGGACCTAGGGTTTATTGCTAAACAAGGTTTTAGTAGCAAAACATAGTTTCATAGTAAGTGGGAAATTGATATAGGTTGATACTTTTAGAACAACAAGACCAAAATGGAATGGAAAGAAAGATCAGTAATCAATTTTGAGTATGGTTGAAAGGTAAATCCTCTGTGTTGCTAGGAAAGAACAGGTTTTTGACAATCAACGTGAATTTTTCGCAGCAAGGAGGGTTTTGGGTTGGAAATGGGTTTCCTGTTGCACATGAGATGCTAGGGAGACTAAGAGTTAAGACATAAAACTTGAAAATGAGAGGAAGTAGTCAACAATAAAAAGGTAAATGTGCAAAAACATAACAAAGGTCACTGTAGGAGTTTTCACATCGATCTCATAAAATGGTAGTGAACATAGTTTCACAACAATAAAAACTTGAACCTATTTGATAGCTGCAAATGATCCAAAGCTCTTTTTATTAAACTAACTCATCACAATGAGACACCAAAAAACTACTATTCTCTAGTATACTGAACCTCCACTAGCTGATACATCCTTATAGCCATATCTTTTGGTTCTCCCTCATAATCCTGAAGAAATTTAGCCACAGGTAAAGCTAATTGTGAAGGAAATAGAGCCTCCACCCCATAGACCAATCAAAATGGTGATTTATCAATTGATTTTTTAGTTGTCACTCTATCATCCCAGAGAGAAAACTTCAGCTTAGAATCCCATCCTTTTTTATTGTCTTCCAATAGTTTTTTAACAATCTTCATTAATCTCTTGTTTGAGGATTCTGCCATTACCTTGTAGGTAATATGAAGTAGAATGAATAAGTTGAATGTAAAAAATTTCACATAATTTAATCAGAGGATCAAATTTGAAAGTTGCATCATTATTAGTGACAATCCTTTTTGGGCAACCAAACCTTGATAAGATATCTTCCAGAAAGTTGATGATGACTTTATGTGTAGCATTCCTAGTGGGCACAACTTCAATCCATTTCGTAAAATAATCTGTAGCACTTAAAATCCACCTATGTTGGCAACTTGATGGTGGATGGATTTCACCAATAAAATCCAATCCCCACTTTTGAAAGGGACCAGACACCACTATAGGTTTCATAGGTAGTGACTTAAGATGTTGTTTTCTTGATGATATTTGACATTTGTCACAATCTTTGATTTTAACAAAGACACCAGAAAACAGATTTGGCCAAAAATAACAAGCTCTGAGTATTTTGTAAGCTGTTGTTCTCCTGAAATGGTGTCCTCCACATAGAATTTCATGAAACTCAAACATCACTTGCTTTGCTTCATCATGATATAAACATATCGATAAAATCCTAGAGGGGTCTTTCCAATAAAACATTTTATCATTCATACAATATTTGACTTCTTTGAGTTTCAAAGATCTCACCTTATCTTTTTCAATACCAGGAGGAGGTTGCAAGTTCTACAATAAATATATGATATCCTTATACCAAGAGCATTCAACCAACTTGGGATCCACTTGAAGGTTAATGTTTTGAATTTCAGACTGTTGATTTCCAAAATTTGTTCCCATGAAATTCACTCCCAAAGCTTTGCAATTTGACTCTGCTAGAAATCTTGATAACCCCTGTCCTTTAACCAACTTGGTTGGATTTATTTCCAAATCAAAATATAATATATTTGCAACCCACTTTCTTCTCCTTCCATCAATATCATGTTGAATAAGAATTTATCTCATTTTTTTTTGTTTGTTAATTTGTCTGGACCTGTTGGTTGCAGGATTAACCCATGGCTTGAGAAACCGCAACTCAGGGGAATACAAACCGTCAAAATCACCTGGGGATCACACCCGGCTTGAGCCACACCAACCCTTAACATGGTTGGATTTTTTTTCCCCACAGGTTTCGAACCGGTGACTTTAACAACAGGGATTGGCTTAACAACACACTCTGTCACCGACCGTCCTACACCTCGGGGACTAGAATTTCTCTCATTGCACTAGAGGGTACATAAGAAATAATCTTTGAATGAAGGAAATACACTCTGAATTCTTTGATATCTTTGACCAATGCATATGCTTGATTCTCCATGATGTCATACCTAATTTCAACATCTCTTAAAGCTCTACTAAATAAAGAAATGGGATGCTCTGGGTCATCTTTGTTTTTTGCATAAGTATAGATGCAAAGAAAAAGATAAAGAATTCCTTTGAATAATCATGGCTTATTAACACCTGAGCATCAATCAAATCCTTCTTAATCAATTCAAAGGAGTTTCTGGCATCTGCAGTCCATTTCACCTCACTGTTTTTCCTCAATATATTTATAATGAATTTTACCAGCTCAACAAAATTGGAGATGAACCTTCTCAAGAAATTGATTTTTCCTAGGAAGGATTGAATTTCTCTCTTGGATCTTGGTAAGGTAAGTGTCTAAATATATTCCACTCTTCTTGGGTCAATATTTACATCATCAGTTGAAACAATATTCCCTAATAGCTTACCTTATTTCATAGCAAACTATGATTTTTTAGGATTTAAGGAAAGTCCATACATTCTACACTTTAGGAACACCTTCTTCAAAGGCTACAAATGTTCTTGATCAGATGTGGAGAAAAAAATGATATCATCTAAGTAAATCACCACAAATTTATCCTTCTCACCAACCGAAGAAATATCCATTGCTCATTGGAAGGTTTCCCCTATATTCATTAGTCTGAATGGAATTTTGGAATACATGAAAGTACCCCAGGGAGTTGTAAAGGTTGTCATTTTTTTTTCATCTAGATGCAAAGAGATTTGATTGTAGCCTAAGAATCCATCAATAATGGAAATCCTCTTTGAACCAATCACCCTTTGTAATATATGTTCCATCTTAGGTAAAGGGTAATTGCCCTTCCTGGAGCATCTGTTAAGATTCCTAAAGTCCACACAGAGTCTGATTTCCCCATTTTTCTTTCTGACTGGGACATGATTGGATATCTAATCTGAATATCTGGAGGAATAATAATTTGTGCATCATGCAACTTTTTAACCTCTCTTTCCATAATCGACAACATCATGGGAGTAATTTGTCTAAGCTTCTTCCTAAAGGGATTTGTGTTGTCCTTCAAAGGAATCTTATGCTCTATAATGCTTGTATCATAATTTTTCAAGTATTCATACTTCCATGAAAAAAAATCTGAAAACTCCTTCAACAACTTTACATATTCAACCCTCTGTTTCTCTATTAAATTTTTTGACAACGTTACAAATTTTGGTTCCTTTTCAGTCCCCAAATTGCAATCCGTCAACTCTGAATCTTCACTTGGATTGTTTAGCTTCATGGGGACATCATTATGATCAAACAACTTTTCCAAAGGCACTAAACCCCTAGGAATATGAATATTTGGCCACTGAACAATATGATGGTTTGCAATCTTATTTACAATTTTTTCATTTTGTAGATTTTCTTGAATGTTTTCATCTTGGTCTATATGCATTGCAAAAAACTCATCAAATATTTCCAATAATTTCTTCAACTCATCATCATATTCAAACACTTTCCAGTATTTGACATTATCATGGATTGCAGGTCTATACTTCACCTCAACATCATACTTGAGTTTGGGAGGCAGAGGAACTTTGAAACTTCTTGCAGAAATAACAAGAGAATCTGATAATGAATCAACATCTCTTGGAACAAAAGATATGTTAAAAGTTGAGAAAAAATTGTGAATCAAGTCCCAAACTTCATTTCTATAAGCCTTCATCCTGACATTCTTTGTTTGATAAATATTTTTTACTTGCTACACAATCAATTCAACATCTCCAAATACTGTCAATCCCTCAATCTTCATGTCTTTTGCAGCCCTGATCCACAAACCAAGGCTTCATATTCTGCATTATTGTTGGTCACTTCAAAGTCAAGTTTGAAAGATAAAGTATTAACCACTTTTGAAGGAGAAATGAACATTATTCTAGCACAAACACCATATTTTGAACAAGATACATCAAAGTACATTTTCCACAAAGGAACACCTCTACCTTTAATCTCATGTTTGGACGAAATTTGACTTTGGACTTCTAAGAATGACTAAAAAAATAAGAAAAATGAAGAACACTTGAGCCCAAATCAATAAATACAACATAAATGGGATGATTTGTAGGATTCTATTCATCACTAATGATATAAGCTAGTTGAATTTCCYTGTACAATATCCTATGTTCATCCCAAAAAATAGGTATTGTAGCATATGAAAGATCCATCTGTAAGGTTTCACCTAATCTTTTAATCCATGATATAGACAATAGAATTTCGAATTTTGGGGGTACATCAATAACCACTATATCCATAACCATACTCTTCATAGGAATATGGAAAATATTGACAGCTAAATATTTTATGACCCCCAGAAACTTCACTTTCCTAGAGTCAAAGGAATAAACGTGATGATAATTCTTTGTGATTTCTAAACCCAACTCATCCATGACAAATTTTGGCATTAAATTATGGGATCCACCATAATCTATAAGGTAGTTATGTAGGATTTTATCATGCACATTCAGGGAAATGTAAAAGGGAGGGGAACTTTCATCTCTATCCTCCACCAAAGGTCCTAATATGACTGCAGGTTTMTCATCTTGCAAGTTTACTAAATCTGATGGAGTGGGATAAGATTTTGGCGGCAAAATAAATGAGATGGATCTCTTAAAAACTTCATTTTTCATCAACTCAAGTGGTGGGACATGAATTTTAATTTTTTGAATCTCATTTTCAAAATTGAAAGTAGAATGTGACCTTYGAGGTTCCCTTACCTCCTAAGCAGGTTCCTTTATGGMTGGTTTATTATTCTGTCCTCCTGGTTCTTTGTTAGGTGCAGATTTTGTAGGAGCATAAGTCTTCTTGGGTCGAGGACATGCACTTTGATTTACATTCCTTTGTTTAGATCTCAAATTGTACTTGTTTTGAACTTCAGTTTGATTTACTTGATCTTCTTGACATAATTCATCAATATGAATACAAATCAAAGATTCCTCATAAGAACTTTGAGTCAAATGAGGAGAGATAGACGTATATTCTAAAAAATGGATCTCCCAATCTTCTTCCTCTTTATTTTCTTCTTCTTCATCAAATACGTTGTTCTAAAAAGGAGCTTGGACCTTCTGATCATCCCTATTTCTCTGATATCTTTGCAAAATATGAGGTGGATTGTTCTGTATTCTAAACAAATTTCTATTTGCAGGATCTTGGGGATTTTTGTTTGGTGTTTTTCTCCCTTCAAGCTTCAGTTTAGCCATTTCTGCAAATAATGATTTTACCTGCTTAGTCAACTCATCAACCTTTGGATATGTACTTGTAGTATCTAAAGGATAAACCTCCAACTTTTCTTTTTTCTTTTCTCTATTAGATATGCCCCTCAAGTTTTTTGCTACCAGTATATTTGACTCAACTTCCAAGGTAGCATCCTTCATATTAGCCAATGTAGCAGAACTTCTCTCCCTTAATAACAAACAAAATTTATATTCAAAATCATTTGCATAGGTAATATTTACAGAAGTTTATGTAGGTTTGATTTCTATTGGAATCTTATTAGACATATTATTGAATCTTTTTGAAAACTCAGAAATAGATTCCTCCTCTTTCCTTTTAATGGATCCAAAATCTATGATGTAATACAAAAATTCCTTTTTGTCTCCCTAGTGTTTTAAAAATGCATCATCTAAATCCTCAATCCCATCTACTGATCCCAGAGGCAAGCTTCTAAACCATTTGTGAACTTCACCATCCAGAATTTGAACACAAACCCTCATCCAAACATCCTCTTGTTCTATATTCATATTATCTTCATAACTGTAAAAGGTTGCATGATGTTCTTATGTTGTGATATCTTCCTCACCAGTGAACTTTGGAATGTATTTTAGATAATCTCCAACTGGAAGGACATTCATAGGTTGGGGAATAAATAAGGGTGCATATCTTACAGCCACAATAACATACATTCTATTATGAGGTGG
>JASDQU010099937.1:15529-46139 GCA_032191745.1 Picea mariana
AGGAAATATCCAAGGGAGTGACCATTTCCACACTTTCAAGAGTCCCTAAATATCACACCTTCAGGGTCATAGGCATTGTGCAAGGGTAGAGGCTTACAACATTGATTAATGGTGGGGACACCCACAATTTCATTTATGTTGCACTTGTCACCAAGAGACAAATCGTTGTGGAGGACTTCGACATATTCAATGTGGTAGTATCATATGGGTACAACATGGTGTGTAATCAAGGGGTCAGGGTATTATAAGTAACATTAGGAAACTATACATTGATCAATGACTTTTATGTTGTAGAATTGGCAATTTAGTATATACTCATGTGGTGCTAGGAGTTTAGTGCTTGTACTCATTAGGAGATATCCACTTGAATTATTGATAAATGAGGATAGAGTTCCAAGACAAGGGTGGAAATAAATTCATCCTAATAGGTATGTTGATAGGTTCCCCCAAAATTATGTCTAAGCAATGCTTGTAGGACCTTTTTAGATACAATGGCATGGCTTGTGAAACACAATGTCATGACTTACGCAACACAATTCTTGATCATCATGGAGAAGCTATCATGATATCACCAACATTACCATTTAGATATCCAATAATTGCTTGGAAAACATGAAATAGTGTTTAAACCATTTCTTGCAAGGAGACCACCTAACATAGGATTTGATCATGTCATTGAGATAGAAGAGGGGTTGAAGCTTGTGATCACCACACCCTATAGGAATTCGAAGAGGTTCAAAGATGAAATAGAGAAGTCCATACAAGAGTTGTTGGAGATGTGACATATCATGCCTATTTTTAGTCACTTCACTTCTTCAATTGTACTAGTGAAGAAGAAGGATGACACTATGAGGATTTGCATAGACTATAAGGAACTGAACAAGAAGACTATCAAATACAGATACACAATATTCATGATTGATGAGATGATAGATGAGATGAATGGGGTAGTGAACTTATCAAAGGTTTATATGCGATTAGGATACCACCAAATTTGGGTTAGAGAGGAGGATATCTGTAAAATAACATACATGTGTCACTATGGGAACTATGAGTTTCTAGTCATGCCCTTTGGGTTGAATAACACACTAGCTACCTTTCACTTGTGCATGAACCATATCTACAAAAAATAGTTGAGGAAATTCTTACTGGTGTTCTTTGATAATATTCTAATCTATAACATGACGTGGGAGGAACATCTGAAGCATGTGTATGGGATTCTCATCATTAAGGAGGCACAGTCACTTTTTTCCAAGGAGGCCAAATGCGAGTTCGGGTTGACATATATCCTCTATCTAGGGAAGGTGATTGGTGTTGAGGGAGTAAAGGTGTATCAGGAAAATATCTAGACAATCTTATATTGGCCCACTGATCTAAGAGGATCCTCAGGTCCAGAAAATGCTCAAAAATAAAAAGTTCTCGGAATCAGATAAAACTGGTTTCATTGCGTCCATCTCATCGCTCTAATTCTGACCATATATTTACTTCCTCAAACGGACACCGTATGTGAAATTTATCGCGTTCTGATCAAATTCCCAAACAGGTAAAAAGTCAATAGTCAAAGTCAACATTGACGTTAATAGTACGAGAGGTTATGTCATCATGACATCATGATGAATTCATCATGCTGACATGGAATCATATGGAGGTGACAAATGGTAGTTGATCGTATAGTGATGTGGCAGAGGAGTGGCATGTTGACTGGGCAAGTGTGGCAGACGTGGTCGAATCATCACTTGACAAGTGTCACCAGGTGGGTGAATGTAATGGTGCCACATGGCCTAGTCATGGGCTACCACGTGGCACCCCTTATTATTTTTTTGTTGTAAAACGTTCTGAAATTCACAGGAGTCAAGCCCGTGACCTCTGGGTGTGGGGAAAATTATTGGTAGGGCCAGGCTACCAGCCCACCCATGGTGGAAATTAACCTCTATAGGTGCTTTATATTATTTAAGTTGTGTTGTTTGTTACGTTCACAGAGGAAAGGGCTGGTTCTAGCCCCAACCCCCAGTTTATGTGCATACACCACCATACTTTCCAGCCCCCAATGCATATATGCTCATGCAATAAGGTTAAGGTGAGGGGCCACCAGACTGGGCAATACCACCATATAACCAAGGGGCGTAACCAACAGAGAGGGTCGATCGATGGGGGGCTTATCCCATCTGATCAGACCCTGGGTCTTGTGCATGCGCCAAAAGTCCAAGTTCCCCATGTCAAAGATTGGTGGGATAATTTTTGTGAGCAAAAGGAAACAGAGGAAACCTCATTATTTTCAGTCATAGCCACCTGGGAATCCTTCAGGGATGCTATTAAGGAACAATACTACCTTGTTGAAAGTTATGGCGACCTGTATACAAAATGGACCACACTGCAGCTAGAAAGAGATCAAGCGGTGCCAGATTTCACAAATATCTTCCATACCTTGCGCACCAAGTTGGGTGTGAAAGATTCGAAGTGACATCTAGTTATCAAGTATCGCGGTGCTCTAAATAGATATATCCAGACCGAAATGAAATTTCTAGACATCTCATCCTTGGGCGCGACCTACCAATATGATGTCAAAATCGAGCATAAGCTCAAACAAAAAATGCGGCAATTTGGGCCAGGGAACCCCTCACAAAAAAATCTAGGAAAGGGTGGCCCCAACCCACTGAAAAAAGGACAGAGAAAATATGGATAGTATCAGGACAACAAGTCTAAGCTGCAAGAAAAGAAGGACACTGGAAAGATAAATAAAGATACCGGGAAGTGGTGTGAATTCCATAAGATCCCTTGGAATAACATTGTTGACTGTTGCTCAAAGAAGTTGTTCGTGGTCGAAGTGAAAGCCTCTGAATCAAATGTGGATTCTAACTCTGAGCCTGAACCAGAAAGGTGAATATGGAACATTGATATGGAACCCAGTGCCACCATTGCTACCACCAAGCTCCAACCTGGTGAACCAGACGAGCCAGAAGAAGGAGAGCACCTATTTCATTCACAGATGTGGTTAAAAGGCACCCCGTTGCATTTCATCATTGATAGCGATAGCCAGAAGAACCTCATCTTAGTAGAGGTCCTCAAGCGGTTGGCCCTGCCAACAATACCGCACCCACAACCCTACACCATTGGATAGATCCACCAAGGAAGCGATCTCCGCATTAGCCAACAGTGTTGACTATCGTACGGCATCAAGCCCTTCAAAGATGAGGTATTGTGTGATGTTGTTCCTCTCGAAGTTTGTGATGTTATTTTGGGCCAACCTTATTTATGGAAACATCATGTTGTATATGAGTCTAGGCCTCTTAGTGTTATTATTACTTTGAATAGGAAATTGTACAGGATACCTGAGGCAGTCCCACCTAGTGATATTTCCTTGATCTCTGCTAAGCAATGCAGGAAGGTCATCTCTCATACGGGGAAGTTTGTCTTCTTTGTGATTCACTCTCAGAATAAGCGAAAGATCATAGCTGTATCCAGGGTCTATGTGGCCAACCTCTCCACATAGGAGAAGCAAGTAGATAAGGTCGTGGAAGAATACTCAGATATTGTCTCCTCACCTACAGGGGTACCTCTGCATTACCAGGTCAAGCACCCCATCAATCTGACCCCCGGCGCACCGCTACCTAATGGGCCAGTCTATCGCCACTCTTTGTTAGAGAATGAGGAGATCAAGAGACAGATATAAGAAGTGCTCCACAATGTCCACATCCTCCCTAGCTCATCACCTTGCGGGAGCCCAATCATGCTGGTACAGAAGAAAGATGGAACCTAGAAACTCTGTATTGTTTACCAGGCTTTGAATAAAATCATAGTTAGAAACTGGTACCCAATTCCTCGAATCGATGAACTCCTTGATCAAATCACGGGGCAAAAATACTTTAGTAAGATTGATCTGAAGTCTGGCTACCACCAGGTCCTGATAGAATAGACAAATGTATGGAAGACCGCCTTCAAGTCAAAGGAAGGCATTTTTGAATGGTTGGTCATGCCCTTTGGTTTGACAAATTCTCCAACCACTTTTATGAGGATGATGGAAGATATCCTGTGACCATTCAAAAATACTTTTTTAGTGGTGTATCTGGATGACATTCTAATTTACAACAAGACTTGGGTTGAAAACTTGCATCATATTTAGCAGGTTCTGCACACCCTGCGGTAGCACACACTATACGCCAACTTTGAAAACTGCTCCTTCGGCATGGACAGGGTCCATCACCTGGGTTACACCATTGATAAGCATAGAGTACATGTGGATTTAGCCAAGATCCAAGTCATCCTTGACTGGTCAGCCCCAACACCACTCACTGAGCTTCGGAGCTTCTTGGCCTTGCCAATTTCTACCATAGATTTGTGTTGGGATTCTCCCATATTGCATGGGCCCTCAGCCAAATAAACAGGGGTGGTGGTAAGGTGAAATTTGTGTGGGGCTGGTCCCAAAAACAAGCGTTCGATGATTTGAAGCAGTGCTTGTGCTCAGCACCAATACTTTCACTACCATACCTACAACATCCCTTTGAGATCGAGACAGATGCTTCAGAATATGTTGTGGGCGTTGTGATCACTCAACACGGCCACCCCATGGCCTATCATAGTGCAGAAATTCCACCTCAAAATCAAGTATAAAACATGAATCACTAATCGCATTTTTTATTGCCTCACCAGACCACCAGTCGCGAGAATCACCACGGTGCTAGAATCTTGCAGCCATGAGACATCTAGATGGCCTCAAATCTATGAGATAGACCTTGACTTTGCCACCACCTACAAAATTTTGGGTGCAAACACAGTTGTTGATAATTTCCATCTTCAGGATGGGCTGTTGTGTCGTCTGGGCCATATATGTGTTCCATAAACTGAGTGAGCGAAGTAGATCTGGGAAGCCCACTACAGTCGGGTGGCAAGACACTTCGGCATAAAAACGACAGTGGTGATGCTACATAAACATTTCTACTGGCCGAAAATTCAACAGGAGGTCAGCAAGTATATCAAGTCCTACACTGCCTGCGCTATTGCCAAACCGACCACTAAGAAATAGGGCATGTACACCCCTCTTCCTACTCCAGGTAGGCCATGAGAATCCATCTCAATGGACTACATGTCAGGCCTCTCATCCACCAAGCAGGGAAAGGACTGTGTTTTTGTGGTTGTTGATGGCTTTTCTAAGATGGTGATTCTGGTTGCCTACAAGAAGAGCATCACAGTAGAGGCCACTTCCAAGCTCTTCTTTGAACGAGTCTGGGTACATTTTGGAATCCCACAAACCATTGTCTCAGATCGATATAGTCGATTTCTCAGCACATTCTGGTTGAGCCTCTGGCCGCTGCTGGACACCAAGCTCACAAAATCCATGGCCTTCCACCCCCAGATAGATGGCCAAACCGAGGTTGTAAATCTAATGATTGTACATATCCTTTTCATGTATAATTCAAAGCACCCTCACATATGGGATGAGATCCTACCCTATGTCGAGCATAGCTACAATCGAGCCCTACATAGCTCAACCGACCACAGCCCCTTTCAACTGGGGTTGGTATTCCAACCATTGGGTCCCATAGAAGTTACACTTCCCCTTGCGGTCACCTCGACTAACTCATCTCCTACTCCAACTGAAGCTGACAAAGCCACCTGGTTCAATGAGTAGATCCAACACATCCACCAATAGGTTTAGGATATCCTACAGAAGTCCAATGACAAGTACAAACAACGACATGATCAACATCGGGTGCCACATAAGTTTCAGGTGGACGACAAATATTGGTTGTACTTGCAGAAAGAATGCCTTACAGGACCGCATCGAAAGCTTCACCCACTTTGTTATGGGCCAGACACTATCACCAAGGCCATGGGGGATAATTCTTTTGAGCTCAACATTCCTCCTTTCCTTGGCATACACCTAGTGTTCAACATGGATCTCCTTTGCCCCTATTTTCCACTATTATTGAACACCTCAGAATTAGCAGAACATCTGACAGCAACAAAGCTCAAACCTGATTTCATACAAAAAGAATCCAATGATCAGGTTGTGGAAAGATAGATAAAGGGCACTCGACAACAAAGGATCCAACTTTATCGAGTCGTCAAAGTAGGGCATCTCATGCACCAAGGCAAGTGGCTCACCTAGGGCCAAATTCAGTAGAAATATCCTAATCTGATGGGGGACCTCAATGAAATAGAGACCATTGATTCTTAAGGAGGTAGGATTGATCCATATGGATATCGGTGGCCACTCACCTTTTCCAACAGCGTTAAAATAGTTTTCTGACAATTTTGGCAATTTACTATTTTTAGCAGTTTTAACTTCCGGGGCCATTTTGAGGGCCTAAATGAAGGTTTTTCCAGATCGATCTCCTCAATGATATCCAAAGGAATCATTGAGACCCCAAAATGAATATCTTCGATGATACCTTTCCAATGGTCTATCACACACCTAAAACGGAGATCGTATGCAAAAGTTACAACCCCGAGACGTTGATGTACTAACTTACCCAAACGGGGCTCACATGACTTTTGGCGCTTCATATCCTAGGGTTAGGTTTTTGGATTTCTATGGTTTTGGGCATTATTTTTTATTTTTAAAATGACTCCAGAGCCTCATTGTAACCTTCTTCTTGCAAATGAGCGTTGTCGTCACATCTCTTCTCATAGATAAGCCTCCACCATTCCAACAAGCTTGTTTCCGCTGCATTTTACAGTTTTCATCTTATTTCATTATTGAATAGAAAACCAGTTTTACTGTATCTCTATTATTTTGTGTTAAGCACCTGTTAATAATATGTATTCATTTATTTCTTCTCATAAAATTTGGATCAGTGGTTTCAGAGCGGTCTGCTCCTTGTCATCTTAATGCATGTCCCCAACGAGGTCAGAGTACAAAGAGTTGGGTCTTGAGATTGTTTCTCTTGAGGACAGAAGCTCTCGCACGCCCAAGCGACCTTCGATGGTAGGAGAAAAGAAATATGATGGGATAGGATATCCTTTCAAACTGTTGATTGAGGAATCCCTCACGGAACAAAGGAACGAGATGATGGATAGTTTCGCGCAACTCCTTCGATGACTACCAACAAGCGACGCATCTTCTTTGAACAGAGGCGTCGCCCCCTTCAAGGTAAAAATAAACTTTGATATTCCTATATTTGAAGATCAGATAGACACAAATGCTATAGACAAGTGGTTGAATCTACTAGAAGATTATTTTTCTATCCATAACTTCTCAAATAGAGAAAATATTACTTTTGCGCTCCTAAATGTCGTTCCCCATGTCAAAGATTGGTGGGAAACTTTTTGTGAGCAAAAGGAAACAAAGGAACCCTCATTATTTTCAGTCACAGCCACCTCGTAATCCTTCAAGGATGCTATTAAGGAACAATACTAGCCCGTTGGAAGTTATGATGACCTGTATACCAAATGGACCACGATGCGGTAAGAAAGAGACCAAGTAGTGCTAGATTTCACAAATATCTTCCATACCTTGCGCACCAAGTTTGGTATCAAAGATTCAGAGCGAAATTTGGTGCTCAATTATTTCACTCCTCTACGTAGATATATCCATACTGAAATGCAATTTATGTACATCTCATCATTAGGAGATTCCTATCGTTATGCCATCAAAATCGAGTAGAAGATCAAACAAAAGATGCGGCAATTTGGTCCTGGGAACCCCTCACAACAAAATCCAGGAAAGGGCAGGCCCAACCCACCGAAAAAAGGATAGAGAAAAGATTGAAAATATCAGGAAAAATAGTCCAAGCCGTAAGAAAAGAAGGACACTGGAAAGACAAAGAAAGATATCGGGAAGTAGTGCGAATTCCATAAGAGCCCTTGGCATAATACTGCTCATTGTCGCTCAAAGCATTCGTTGGTGGTTGAAGTGAAAGCCTCTGAATTAGATGCGGATTCTGACTCTGAGATTGAACCGGAAAGGGGAAGATGGATCATTGACGCGGAACCCAGTGCCACCATTGCTACCACCAAGCTCCAGCCTAGTGAACCAGATGAGACAAAAGAAGGAGAGCACCTCTTCCAGTCATAGATGTGGGTAAAAGGCACCCCGCTACATTTCATCATTGATAGCGGTAGCTATAATAACCTCATCCCATCAGAGGTCACCAAGCGGTTGGCCCTGCCAACAACGCCGCACCCACAACCCTACACCATCGGATGGCTCTGTCAAGTAAGTGATCTTCGCGTCAGCCAATAGTGTTGACTGTCGTACTACATCAAGCCCTTCAAAGACGAGGTATTGTGTGATGTTGCTCCTCTCAAAGTTTTTGATGTTCTTTTTGGCCAACCTTATTTATGGAAACTTCATGATGTATATGAGTCTAGGCCTCGTAGTGTTATTATTACTTTGACAAGGAAATTGTACAGGATACCCGAGGAAGTCCCACCTAGTGTTATTTATTTGATCTCTGCTAAGCAATGCAGGAAGGTCATCTCTCAGATGGTGAAGGTTGTCTTCCTCGTGATTTTCTCTCAGAATAAGCGAAAGATCATATGCACATCTAGGGTCTCTATGGTCGACCTCTCCACACAGCAAAAGCAAGTAGATAAGGTCATGGAAGAATACTCAGATATCTTCTCCTCACCTACAAGGGTACCTCTGCACTGCCAGGTCAAGCACCCCATCTATCTGACCCCCAACGCATTGCTTCCCAATGGGCAAGTCTATCGTCGTTCTTTGTTAGAGAATGAGGAGATCAAGCGAAAGATCCAAGAACTACTCCACAAGGGGCACATCCGCCCTAGCTCATCACCTTGTAGGACCCAATCATGATGGTATATAAGAAATATGGAACCTGGTGACTCTGTATTGATTACCGGGCTTTGAATAAAATCACATTCAAAAACCGATACCTGATTCCAAGAATGGATGACCTCCTTGATCAACTCGTGGGGGCCAAATACTTCAATAAGATTGATCTGAAGTCTAGCTACCACCAAGTCCTGATAGAACAGATAGATGTATGGAAGACCGCCTTCAAGTCAAAGGAAGGTCATTTTGAATGGTTGGTCATGCCCTTTGGTTTGACAAATGCTATAGCCACTTTCATGAGAATGATGGATGATATCATGTGACCATTCACCGATACTTTTGTAGTGGTGTATTTGGATGACATTCTAATTTATAGTAAGACTTGGGTTGAACACTTGCAGCATATTCAACAGGTTTTAACACCCTGCGGCAGCACAAGCTATACGCCAACTTTGAAAAATGATCCTTCGGCATGGACATGGTCCATTACCTAGGCTACATCATTGATCAGCATGGAGAACATGTGGATCCAGCCAAGATCCAATTTATCCGTGACTGGTCGGCCCCAAAAAAACTCATTGAGTTTCGGAGATTTTTGGGCCTAGCCAATTTCTAGCGCAGGCTCATGTTGGGATTCTCCCATATTGCATGGACCCTCAGCCAAATAAACAAGGGTGTTGGTAAGGCGAAATTTGTGTGGGGCCGGTCCCAATAACAAGAATTCGATGATTTGAAGCAACGCTTGTGCTCAACACCAGTACTTTCACTGCCAGACCTGCAACATCCCTTTGAGATTGAGACAGATGCTTCAGACTATGTTGTGGGCATTGTTCTCACTCAGCACGACCACCCCGTGGCCTATCATAGTGAGACATTTTCAGATACTATCCGTAAGTACCCTACTTACGACAAATAAATGTACTCCATTGTGAAAGCATGCCACCAGTGGAGAAATTACATGCTTGGGAAGGAGACAGTCATCCACACTGATCATAATCCACTGCAATTCATACAGACATAGGGAAAATTGCAGAATGACCGACATCAAAAGTGGTCCACATACTTGCAGCAATTCCACCTCAACATCAAGTATAAAAAAGGAAGCATCAATCGTGTCATTGATTTCCTCAGTAGACCGCCAGTCGTGGCACTCACCATGGTGTTAGACTCTTGAGGCCATGAGATATATGGATGTACCCAACTCTATGAGACAGACCCTGACTTCGCCACCACCTACCAAATGTTGGGTTCAAACGTAGTTGTCAATAATTTTCATCTTCAACATGGGTTGTTGTGTCGTCTGGGCCATATATGTGTTCCATTAAGTGAGAGAGTGAAGCTAATCTGGGAAGCCCACTATAGTCAGGTAGCAGGACACTTTGGCATTGAAATGACAGTGGCGATGCTACAGAAACATTTCGACTGGTCGAAACCTCGACAAGAGGTCAACAACTATATCAAGTCCTACACTGCCTATGCTATTGCCAAACCAACCACTAAGAAAAATTGCATATATGCACCTCTTCCTACTCTTGACAAGTCATGGGAATCCATCTCAATGGACTACATGTCGAGCCTCCCATCCACCAAGTGGGGAAATGACTATGTTTTTGTGGTTTTTGATCTCTTTTCTAAGATGTCAATTATGGTTGCCTGCAAGAAGAGCATCACAGCAGAGGCCACTACCAAGCTCTTCTTTGAATGAGTCTGGGTACATTTTGGAATCCCACAAACCATTGTCTCATATTGGGATAGTTGATTTCTCAATACATTCTGGTCGTTGCTAAACACCAAGATCACCAAATCCACAACCTTCCACCCCTAGACAGATGGCCAAACCAAGGTTGTAAATCGAATGATTGTACATATCCTTCGCATGTATAATTCAAAGCACCCTCACACATGGGATGAGAGCCTTCCCTATGTCCATCATAGCTACAACCGAGACCTACATAGCTCAACCGACCACAACCCCTTTCAAGTGGGGATGGGATTCCAACCATTGGGTCCCATAGATGTTGCACTTCCCCTTGTGGTCACCTCGACCGACTCATCTCCTGCTCCAACTGAAGCTAACAAATCCACCCAACTCATTGAGTGGATCCAGCACATTCTGCAACAGGTTCAGGATATCCTACAGAAGTTCAATGAAAAGTATAAAAAATGCCATGATCAACATCGGGTGCCACATAAGTTTCAGGTGGGTGACAAAGTTTGGTTGCACTTGCAAAAATAATTCCTTATAGGACCCCATCGAAAGATTTTACCACTCCATTATGGGCCATACACTATCACCAAGGCTGCGGGGGATAATTCTTTTGAGCTCGACATTCCTCCTTTCCTTGGCCTGCACCCAGTGTTCAACGTGGATCTCCTTCGCCCTTATTTCCCACCATTATTGGACACCTCAGAAGTAGCAGAAAAGTTGACACCAACAGAGCTCAACCCCAACTACATACAACATGCAACCAATTATCAGATTGTGGAAAAATAAATCAAGGACACTCGACAACAAAGGATCCAGCTTTATCGAGTTGTCAAAGCAGGGCAGCTCATGCACCAAGGCAAGTGGTTCACCCGGGGCCAAATTCAGCAGAAATTTTGTTCATTTGATGGGGAACCTCAATGAAATGGAGACCATTTATTCTTAAGGAGGGAGGATTTATCCATATGGATCTCAGTGGCTACCCACCTTTTCCAACTGACAAAAAACAGTTTTCTGACAATTTTGGCAATTTACTATTTTTAGTAGTTTTAACTGCTGCGGCCATTTTGAGGGCCTAAATGAAATTTTTTTAGGAACGATATCCTAAAGGAATCATTGAGCCCCCAAAATGAGTCACCTCGATGATACCTTTCCAACAATCTATGACACGCCTAAAACAAAGATCGTATGTAAAAGTTACGACCTCGAGAAGTTGATGTACTAACTTACCCAAATGGGGCCCAAATTACTTTTGGTACTTCATCTCCTCGGGTTAGGTTTTTAAATGTATAGGGTTTTGTGCATTCTTGGTTATTGTAAAAAGGCCTTTAGATCCTCATTGTAACCTTCTTCTTACAAATGCACACTGTTGTCACATCTCTTCTCAGAGATAAGCCGCCACCATTCTAGCAAGCTTGTTTCCGCTGCATTTTACAGTTTTTAGCTTATTTTGTTATTGAATAGAAAACCAGTTTTATTGTTTCTCTTTTATTTTATGTGAAGCACCTAATAATTTGTATTCATTTTATTCTACTCATAAAAGATGGATCAGTGGTTTCAGAGTGGTCTACTCCTTGTGATCTTAATGCATGTACCCAACGAGGTCAGAGTACAAAGAGTTGTTTTTTGAGCTTGTTTCTCTTGAGGAAAGAAGCTCTTGCATGCCCAAGAGACCTTCCATGGCAGTAGAAAAGAAAAATGATAGTACTGGAGTTCCTTTCAAACTTTTGATTGAGGAATCCCTCACGCAATAGAGGAACGATATGATAGATAGTTTCCCGCAAATCTTTCGGCAACTACCAACAAGTGATGCATCTTCTTCGAACGGAGGTGCCGCCCCCTTCAAGGCACAAATAAACTTCGATATTCCTATATTTGAAGGTCCGATAGACGCAAATGTTGTAGACAAGTGGTTGAATCTACTAGAAGGGTATTTTTTTGTCCATAACTTTTTGAAAAGAGAAAATATTGCTTTGCGCTCCTCAAAGCCATTACCCATGTCAAAGATTCATGGGAAACTTTCTGTGAGCAAAAGGAAATAGAGGAAACCTCAATATTTTCAGTCATGACCACATAGGAATCCTTCATGGATTTTATTAAGTAACAATACTACCCTGTCAGAAGTTATGACGACATGTATACCAAGTGGACCACACTGCAGCAAGAAAGAGACCAAGTAGTGCCAGATTTCACAAATATCTTCCATACCTTGCGCACCAAGTTGGGTATCAAAGATTCAGAGAAACATTTGGTGTTTAAGTATCATGGTTCTATTCATAGATACATCCAAATCGAAATGGAATTTTTGGACATCTCATCCTTGGGCACAACCTATCGATATGCCATCAAAATCGAACAGAAGCTCAAACAAAAGACGCGGCAATTTGGGCCTAGGAACCCCTCACAAAAAAAGCCAGGAAAGGGTGACCCCAACCCACCGAGCAAAGGACAGAGAAAATATGGACAGTATCAAGACAGCCAATCCAAGATGCAAGCAAAGGACACCGGAAAGACAAAGAAAGATACCGAGAAGTGGTGTGACTTCCATAAGAGCCCTTGGCATAACACTGCTGACTGTCGCTCAAAGTAGTCATTGGTGGCCAAAGTGAAAGCCTCTGAATTAGATGTCGATTCTGACTCTGAGCCTGAACTAGAAATGGGAAGATGGATCATTGATGCGGAACCTAGTGACATCGTTGCTACCACCAAGCTCCAGCCTGGTGAACCAAACGATCCAGAAGAAGGAGAGCGCCTCTTCCATTCATAGATATGGGTAAAAGGCACCCCGCTGCACTTCATCGTTGATAGCGGTGGCCAGAAGAACCTCATCTCAGCAGAGGTTCTCAAGCAGTTGGCCCTACCAACAACATTGCACCCACAACCCTACACCATTGGATGGCTCCGTCAAGGAAGCGATCTCTGTATCAGCCAACAGTGATGACTATCGTACGACATCAAGCCCTTCAAAGACGACGTATTGTGTGATTTTTCTCCTCTCAAAGTTTGTGATGTTCTTTTGGGCCAACCTTATTTATCGAAATGTCATGTTGTGTATGAGTCTAGGCCTCGTAGTGTTATTATTACTTTGAACATGAAATTGTACAGGATACCTGAGGTAGTCCCACCTAGTGTTATTTCCTTGATCTCTGCTAAGCAATGCAGGAAGGTCATCTCTCAGATGGGGAAGTTTGTCTTCTTCATGATTCACTCTCAGAATAAGAGAAAGATCATAGCCACATCCAGGGTCTCTGTGGCTGAACTCTCCACACAGCAGAAGCAAGTAGATAAGGTCATGGAACAATACTCGGATATCTTCTCCTAACCTACAGGGGTACCTTTTCACTTCCAGGTCAAGCACCCCATCGATATGACTCTCGATGCACCACTGCCCAATGGGCCAGTCTATCATCGCTCTTTGTTAGAGAATGAGGAGATCGAGCAATAGATCCAAGAACTTCTCCACAAGGGGCACATCCTCCCTAGCTCATCACCTTGCGGGAGCCCAATCATGTTGGTACAAAAGAAATATGGAACCTGGCAACTCTATATTAAGTACCGGGCTTTGAATAAAATCACAGTCAGAAATTGGTACCCTATTCCCCAAATCAATGACCTCCTTGATAAACTCACGGGGGCCAAATACTTCAGTAAGATTGATCTGAAGTTTGGCTACCACCAGGTCCCAATAGAACAGATAGATGTATGGAAGACCACCTTCAAGTCAAAGGAAGGCCTTTTTCAATGGTTGGTCATGCCCTTTGGATTGCCAAATTCTCCAGCCACTTTCATGAGAATGATGGACGATATCCTGCAACCATTAACCAATAATTTTGTAGTGGTGTATCTAGATCACATTCTAATTTACAACAAGACTTGGGCTGAACACTTGCAACATATTCAACAGGTTCTACAGACCCTACGACAGCACAAGCTATACACCAACTTGGAAAAATTCTCCTTCGACATGGACAGGTTCCATTACCTGGGCTACATCATTGATCATCATGGAGTACATGTGGATCTAGCCAAGATCCAAGTCATTCGTGACTATCCGGCCCCAAAAACACTCATTGAGCTTCGGTGCTTCTTGGGCCTTGCCAATTTCTACCACAGGTTCATGTTGGGATTCTCCCATATTGCATGGGCCCTCATCCAAATAAACATGGGTGGTGGTAAGGAGAAATTTACATGGGGCCAGTCCCAAAAAAAAGAATTCGATGATTTGAAGCAACACTTGTGCTCAACACTAGTACTTTCACTACCAGACCTACAACATCCCTTTAATATCGAGACAGATGCTTCAGACTATGTTGTGGGCATCATTCTCACTCAACACAACCACCCTGTGGCCTATCATAGTGAGACACTGTCAAATAATGTCGACAAGTACCCTACTTACGACAAAGAAATGTACTCCATTGTGAAAGCATGCCGCCAGTGGAGACATTACATTCTTGGGAAGGAGACATTCATCCACACTGATCATAAGCCACTGCATTTCATGCAGACACAGGGAAAATTGTAGAATGACTGCCATCAAAAGTGGTCCACATACTTGCAGCAATTCCACCTCAACATAAAGTATAAAACATGAAGCACCAATCACGTCGTTGATTTCCTCAGCAGACTGCCAGTCACGGCACTCACCACGGTGATAGACTCTTGCGGCCTTGAGACATCTAGATGGCCCCAACTCTATGAGACAGACCCTGACTTCGCCACCACCTACCAAATGTTGGGTGCAAACGCAGTTGTTGATAATTTCCATCTTTAGGGTGGGTTGTTGTGCCTTCTGGGCCATATCTATGTTCCATCAAGTGAGCGAGCGAATATGATCTGGGAAGCCCATTACAGTCAGGTGGAAGGACACTTTGGTGTCGAAACGACAATGGTGATTCTACAAAAACATTTCTATCGGCCGAAACTTCGACAAGAGGTCAGCAAGTATATCAAGTCCTACATTGCCTGCATTATTGCCAAACCGACCACTAAGAAATAGGGCTTGTACACCCCTCTTCCTACTCCTAACAGGCCATGGGAATCCATATCAATGGACTACATGTCGGTCCTTCCATCCACCAAGCGGGAAAATGACTTTGTTTTTGTGGTTGTTGATCGCTTTTCTAAGATGGCGATTTTGATTGCCTACAAGAAGAGCATCATAGTAGAGGCCACTGCCAAGCTCTTGTTTGAACGAGTCTGGGTACATTTTGGAATCCCACAAACCATTGTCTCAGATCGGGATAGTCGATTTCTCCACACATTCTGGTGGAGCCTCTGGTTGCTACTCGACACCAAGATCACTAAATCCATGGCCTTCCACACCCAGACAAATGGCCAAACCGAGGTTTTAAATCGAATGATTGTACATATCCTTCGCATGTATAATTCAAATCACCCTCACACATGGGATGAGAGCCTTCCCTTTGTCCATTATAACTACAACTGAGCCCTGCATAGCTCAACCAAGCACAACCCCTTTCAACTGTGGTTGGGATTCCAACCATTCGGTCACATAGATGTTGCATTTCCCCTTGCGACCACCTCGACCAACTCATCTCCTGCTCCAACTAAAGCTAAGAAAGCCACCTGGTTCATTGAGCAGATCCAACACATCCACCAACAGGTTCAGGATATCCTACAGAAGCCAATGCCAAGTACAAACAATGCCATGATCAACATTGGGTGCCACATAAGTTTCAGGTGGGCGACAAAGTTTGGTTGCACTTGCAGAAAGAACACCTTAAAGGACCCCATTGGAAGCTTCACCCACTCCGTTATGGGCCATACACTATCACCAAGATCTTTGGGGATAATGATTTTGAGCTCAACATTCATCCTTTCCTTGGCCTGCACCCAGTGTTCAACGTGGATCTCTGTCACCCTTATTTCCCACCATTATTGGACACCTTATAAGTAGAAGAATAGCTGAAACCAACAGAGCTCAACCCTGACTGCATACAACAGGAATCCAATGATAAGATTGTGGATAGACAGATCAAGGGCACTCGACAACAAAAGATTCATCTTTATCAAGTCGTCAAAGCATGGCAGCTCATGCACCAAGGCAAGTGGATCACCCATGGTCAAATTCAACAGAAATTTCCTCATTTAATGGGGGACCTTAATGAAATGGAGACCATTGCTTCTTAAGGAGGTATGATGGATCCAGATAGATATCGGTGGCCACCCACCTTTTCCAACTAGCTCAAAAAAGTTTTCAGACAATTTTGGCAATTTACTATTTTTAGCAGTTTTAACTTTTGGGGCCATTTTGAGGGCCTAAATGAAGGTTTTTAGGGATAAAGCTCCTAAATGATATCTAAAGGCATCATTGATCCCCCTAAATGAATCTCCTCAATGATACCTTTCCAACATGCTATCACATGCCTAAAACGAAGATTGTATGCAAAAGTTACGACTCCGGAAAGTTGATGTACTAACTTACCCAAATGGGGCCCACATGACTTTTGGCACTTCATCTCCTAGGGTTAGGTTTTTGGATGTATAGGGTTTTTGGCATTCTTTCTTATTGTAAAAATTCCTTCAGAGCCTCATTGTAACCTTCTTCTTGCGAATGCGTGCTGCTATCACATCTCTTCTCAGAGATAAGCCGTCACCATTCCAACAATCTTTTTTCCGCTGCATTTTACAGTTTTCAGCTTATTTCATTATTGAATAGAAAACCGGTTTTACTGTATCTCTGTTATTTTTTGTTAAGAACCTATTAATAATCTATATTCATTTCATTCTACTCATAAAATCTGGATTAGTGGTTTCAGAGCGGTCTGCTCCTTGTCATCATAATGCATGTCCTCAACGAGGTCGGAGTACAAAGAGTTGGGTCTCGAGCTTGTTTCTCTTGAGGACAGAAGCTCTCGCATGCCTAAGCGACCTTCCATGGTAGGAGAAAATAAATATGAAGGTACATGAGATCCTTTCAAACTGTTGATTGAGGAAGCCCTCACACAACAGAGGAACAAAATGATGGATAGTTTTGCGCAAATCCTTTGGCGACTAACAATAGACGATGCATCTTCTTCGAACGGAGGCCCCACCCCCTTCAAGGTACAAATAAACTTTGATATTCCTATATTTTAAGGTCATATAGATTCATATGTTGTAGACAAGTGGTTGAATCTACTAGAAGGGTATTTTTCTATCCATAACTTTTCGAATAGAGAAAAGATTACTTTTGCGCTCCTCAAAGCCATTCCCCATGTCAAAGATTGGTGGGAATCTTTCTGTGAGCAAAAGGAAACAGAGGAAACCTCATTATTTTTAGTCATGACCACCTTGGAATCCTTCAAGGATGCTATTAAAGAACAATACTACCCTGTTGGAAGTTATGACGACCTGTATACCAAATGGACCACACTATAGCAAGAAAGAGACCAAGCAGTGCTAGATTTCACAAATATCTTCCATACCTTGTGCACCAAGTTGGGTTCAAATATTCGGAGTGACATATGGTGCTAAATTATCGTGGTGCTCTGCATATATACATCCAAACTGAAATGGAATTTCTAGACATCTCATCCTTGGGCGCAACCTACCGATATGTCGTCAAAATCGAGTAGAAGATCAAACAAAAGACACGACAATTTAAGCATGGGAACCCCTCAAAACAAAAGCTAGGAAAGGGCGGCTCCAACCCATTGAAAAAAGGACAGAGAAAAGATGGACAGTATCAGGACAACGAGTCCAATACGCAAGCAAAGAAGGACACTGGAAATACAAAGAAAGATAATGGGAAGTGGTGCGACTTCTATAAGATTCCCTGGCATAACATTGTTGACTGCCACTCAAAGAAGCCACCGATGGCCAAAGTGAAATCCTCTAAATCAGATGTAGATTCTGAATCTAAGCTTGAAGTAGAAAGAGGAAGACGGATCATTGACACGAAACCCAGTGCCACTGTTGCTACCACCAATTTCCAGCATGGTGAGCCAAACGAGCCAGAAGAAGGAGAGCACCTCTTCCATTAACAGATGTGGGTAAAAGGCACCCCGCTGCACTTCATCGTTGATAGCAGTAGCCAGAATAACCTCATCTTAGCAGAGGTCATCAAGCAACTGGCCCTGCTAACAATGTCGCACCCACAACCCTACACCATTGGATGGCTCCACCAAGGAAGCGATCTCCACGTCATCAAACAGTGTCGATTATCGTACAACATCAAGCCCTTCAAAGACAACATATTTTGTGATGTTTCTCTTCATGAAGTTTGTAATTTTCTTTTGGGCCAACCTTATTTATGGAAATTTCATGTTGTATATGAGTCTAGGCCTCGTAGTGTTATTATTACTTTGAACAGAAAATTGTACAGGATACCCATGGCAGTCCCACCTAGTTCTATTTCCTTGATCTCTATTAAGAAATGCAGGAAGGCCATCTCTCAGACGGGGAAGTTTGTCTTCTTCGTGATTCACTCTCAGAATAAGAGAAAGAACACATCCACATCCAGGGTCTTCGCGGCCGACCTCTCCACATAGCAGAAGCAATTAGATAAGGTCGTGGAAAAATACTCGGATATCATCTCCTCACCTATAGGGGTACCTCTACACTACCAGGTCAAGCACCCCATCGATCTGACCCCCGACGCATCGCTGCCCAGTGGGAAGGTATATCGTCACTCTTTGTTAGAGAATGAGGATATCAAGTGATAGATCCAAGAACTTCTCCACAAGGGGCACATCCACCCCATCTCATCACCTTTCAAGAGCCCAATTGTGTTGGTACAGAAGAAATATGGAACCTGACGACTCTATATTGATTATCGGGCTTTGAATCAAATCACAATCAGAAACTGGTACCCGATTCCCGAATCGATGACCTCCTTGATCAACTCATGGGGGACATATACTTTAGTAAGATTTATCTGAAGTCTGGCTACCACCAGGTCCCAATAGAACAGACAGATGTATGGAAGACAACCTTCAAGTCAAAGGAAGGCCTTTTTTAATGGTTGGTTATGCCTTTTGGTTTGAAAAATGTGCTAGCGACTTTCATGAGAATGATGGACAATATCCTGCAACCATTCACCAATACTTTTTTAGTGGTGTATCTGGATGACATTCTAATTTACAACAAGACATGGGATGAACACTTTAGCATATTCAGCAGGTTCTGCACACCCTATCGCAACACAAGCTATACACCAACTTGAAAAAATGATCCTTCGGCATGGAGAGGTTCCATTACCTGGGCTACATCATTGATCAGCATGGAGTACATGTGGATCCAACCAAGATCCCATTCATCCATGACTGGTCGGCCCTAACAACACTCACTGAGCTTCATAGCTTCTTGGTCCTTGCCAATTTCTACCGCAGGTTCATGTTGGGATTCTCCCATATTGCATGGGCCCTCATCCAAATAAACATGGGTGGTGGTAAGGTGAAATTTGTGTGTGCCTTTCCCAACAACAAGCGTTTGATGATTTGAAGCAGCACTTGTGCTCAGCACCAGTACTTTCACTACCAGACCTGCAACATCCCTTTGAGATCGAGACAGATGCTTTAGACTATGTTGTGGGCATCGTTCTAACTCAGCACAACCACCCTGTGGCCTATCATAGTGAGACACTGTCTGATAATTTCTGTAAGTACCCTACTTACGACAAAGAAATGTACTCCATTATGAAATCATGCTTCCAGTGGAGACATTACATTCTTGGGAAGGAGACAGTCATCCACACTGATCATAGTCCACTACAGTTCATGCAGACACAGGGAAAATTGCAGAATGACCACCATCAAAAGTGGTCCACATACTTGCAACAATTCTACCTCAACATCAAGTATGAAACATGAAGCACCAATCATGTCGTTGATTTCCTCAGTAGATGACCATTCGCGACACTCACCACAATGTTAGAATCTTGCGGCCATGAGACATATGGATGGCCCCAACTCTATGAGACAGACCCTGACTTCACCACCACCTACCAAATGTTGGGTGCAAATGCATTTGTCGATAATTTCCATCTTCGGGATGGATTGTTGTGTCGTTTGGGCCATATCTGTGTTCCATCAAGTGAGCAAGAAAAGAGGATCTGGGAATCCCACTACAGTTAGGTGGCAGGACACTTCGATGTCGAAAAGATAGTGGTGATGCTACAAAAACATTTCTACTGGCCGAAACTTCGACAGGAGGTCAGGAAGTATAACAAGTCCCGCACTGCCTGCGTTATTGTCAGATCGACCACTAATAAATAGGGCTTGTACACCCCTCTTCCTACTCTTGACAGGCCATGGGAATCCATCTCAATAGACTACATGTCGGTCCTCCCGTTCACCAAGTGGGGAAATGACTTTGTTTTTGAGGTTGTTGATCGCTTTTCTAAGATGGAAATTCTAGTTGCCTGCAAGAAGAGCATCACAGCAGAGGACACTGCCAAGGTATTCTTTGAACGAGCCTGGGTACATTTTGGAATCCCACAAACCATTTTCTAATATCAGGATAGTTGATTTCTCAGCACATTCTAGTCGAGCCTCTGGTCGCTACTGGACACCAAGCTCACCAAATCCACAACCTTCCACCCCCAAACAGATGGCCAAACCGAGGTTGTAAATCGAATGATTGTACATATCCTTCGCATGTATAATTCAAAGAACCCTCGCACATGGGATGAGAGTCTTCCCTATGTCCAACATAGCTACAACCGAACCCTGCATAGCTCAACTGGCCACAGCCCCTTTTAAGTGGAGTTGGGATTCCAACCATTGGGTCCCATAGATGTTTCACTTCCCCTTGCGATCACCTTGACCAACTCATCTCTTGCTCCAACTGAAGCTGACAAATCCACCCAGTTCATTGAGCATATCTAGCACATCTACGAACAGATTCAGGATATCCTACAGAAGTCCAATGAAAAGTACAAACAACGCCATGATCAACATTGGGTGACACATAAGTTCCAGGTGGGTGAAAAAGTTTGGTTGCACTTAAAGAAAGAACACCTTATAGGACCCCATCTGAAGCTTCTCCCACTACATTATGGGCCATACATTATCACCAAGGCCGTGGGGGATAATGCTTTTGAGATCAACATTCCTCATTTCCTTGGCCTGCACCCAGTGTTCAACGTGAATCTCCTTCACCCTTATTTCCCACCATTATTGGACACCTCAGAAGCAGCAGAACAACTAAAACGAATAGAGCTCAACCCTGAATGCATACAATAGGCATCCAATGATAATATTGTGGATAGACAAATCAAGGGCACTCGACAACAAAGGATTCATCTTTATAGAGTCGTCAAAGCATGGAAGCTCATGCACCAAGGCAAGTGGCTCACCCGGGGCCAAATTCTGCAGAAATTTCCTCATCTGAAGGGGGACCTCAAAGAAGTGGAGACCATTGCTTCCTAAGAATGGAGGATTGATCCACATGGATATCAGTGGCCACCCACCTTTTCCAACTGGCTCAAAATAGTTTTATGACAATTTTGGCAATTTACTATTTTTAGCAGTTTTAACTTTCAGGGCCATTTTGAGGGCCTAAAGGAAGGTTTTTCAGAATAAATCTCCTCAATTATATTTGAAGGCACAATTGAGCCCCCAAAATGAATATCCTCAATGATACCTTTCCAGCGGGCTATCACATGCCTAAAACAAAGATCATATGCAAAAGTTACAACTCCAGGAATTTGATGTACTAACTTACCCAAATGGGGCCCACATGAATTTTGTCGCTTCATCTCCTAGGGTTAGGTTTTTGGATGTATAGGGTTTTTTGCATTCTTGCTTATTGTAAAAAGGCCTTCAGAGCCTCATTGTAACCTTCTTCTTGCAAATGCGCACTGCCGTCACATCTCTTCTCAGAGATAAGCCGCCACCATTCCAACAAGCTTTTTTCCATTGCATTTTACAGTTTTCAACTTATTTCGTTATTGAATAGAAAACCAATTTTACTATATCTCTGTTATTTTTTGTTAAGCACCTGTTAATAATCTGTATTCATTTCATTCTTCTCATAAAATCCGGATCAGTGGTTTCAGAGCGGTCTACTCCTTGTCATCTTAATGCATGTCCCCAATGAGGTCGAAGTACAAAGAGTTGGGTCTCGAGCTTGTTTCTCTTGAGGACAGAAGCTCTCGCACGCCCAAGCGACCTTCCATGGAAGAAGAAAAGAAAGATGATGGGGCATGAGATCCTTTCAAACTGTTGATTGAGGAGGCCCTCACACAACAGAGGAACGAGATGATGGATAGTTTCGCACAAATCCTTCGACGACTAACAATAGGCGACACATCTTCTTCGAATAGAGGCGCCACCCCCTTCAAGGTACAAATAAACTTCAATATTCCTATATTTGAAGGTCAGATATATGAAGATGTTGTATACAAGTGGTGAAGATGTTTCTATTGGTGATCTCTGTTAGAATTACGATGCCTCTCTGAGGCAAATTTTGTAAGTATGGAGAACTGTCGATGTCTTTGATATTCTTAAGTGACATCGCAAACCAACAATTTGAGAAAAATATGTAATTTGTAATTGATTCGACTATGTGTACCTCTCATTGTGGGATACTTTGCACACATTCCTCAATTATTTATATGAGTATTCCGCTTGGATAAGTTGAATCTTCAAGGATGAATCTTACATGGTGATTTGGTGAATCATTTTGCTTGTGTTATTTTGACATACATGGTTGTTTGAGTTTAAAGGGATTGTCTAGTCCAGTTCATGGCCTCACAATCTTGTGCCATTTGTATATGAGTGACTACCAAGGGATCATCCTAGGAGGAAAACTAAGTAACTATGTTTTCATGGAAAGATTGAGTCTAAATAGTTTTGATGCAATAGGGAGCTTGCCTACATCAATAGGTAAACTCAATTGATTTCACTATCTAGATATGAGAAACTACAATTCCTTATTTCGACTGCCAGAAGAAAGTGGAAATATTGTTTGTTTACAATAGTAGTTTACTGAATAGATGCTACAATATGTGTGAAATTGCGTAGAGAATTGGAAATCTTCCAAAGCCTAGAATTCAAGAGATGGAAGAAAATTATTGCTTATCAGATCTTCCTCCTAGTTTTCTTGACTTACTTCATTAGAGCATCTAAAATAAGGTTGCATATTGCATGGGGCATGTAAAAACAATTATACACTGAGACCTCTCCTACTAGTTAAGAAAACACATTGTCTAGGGTTATTTAGATTTTATGCAAATCGGGTTCTATAGAGCTTACAATACAAAATGTAGACCTATTATGACATGGCTATTACAAGGGATGTTTTTTGGCATGGTTTCAAGGAAAATAATTTATATATCACTCCCTATGGTGGTGCCTAAATCGAAAGAGAACTCTTTGTTGTTATGTCTACAATAAACACAAATGGGTTGTAAGTCTTAGGAATTGTAAGGGCCTCATGAAAGGAACCGGTAAAAGAAGAGGAATAATATATATAGGACAAAGGAGTATGATCAAATTCCATGTGGAATTTAACAAATTCAAAAATACAAATATCATGCAACAAGAAATGACATGTATATTTTTCTATTTTGGGATTTTGTTCAATTATACACATTGGGAATTAGGGATCAAGCAAGGATGAAAGGAATCATTAAAGAGGGAGAAGGGGTTGGAAACTATTGTAGCAGAGGGATGAAGGTACTCGGAGTCCACAGGGGAAATATTTTTTCCAATAGATAAGAAAACTAACTAGAGGATTCACCACCTTCTTGCAGATTATTTTCTTCTTCCTCAGTTAATCAAAAGCTCTTTTTTTTTCTAAATAATTGTGATCTATAATAAAGATCATTGTGAAGACTTTTTCTCATTGTTTTCCTTATAATTGTTTTTGAATATTATGTTATTTTCAGTGTGTTATTTTGACATATTTTCAAAGTTCTAACTGAGAGTTCTTTCCTTAAAATCTTTACAATGGGTTGTGCATAAATGGTTGCACGTTAGAAATAAAGACGATTCCACTGGAAAATCAAGATTGTGCAAGGATATATGGTTATTGTTGAACTATTGGGCTTGGGTGTGCACAATCAATTTGTTGCTTGGGTGAGCACTATCAATATGTTTTCATGTATGCTATTAACGGCATATAAATACCCAAAGTTTTTTATTTCTTATCAAAAGCACTTAAGACTGTCACTCTCTTTATTATTTAAATGGATCTGAAGTCTTAACAACTATTCTAGATACATTGAGTTGGGAACAATACTCATCAAACTGGAAACCTCATTGGGAACTAAGAAGTACGAAATTGCTATCTCCCATAAACCAATTCCATTGTCCAGGACTGGTCCCAGAAGTATGCAACAGGCAAAGTTATAATGTCCTAATTCCTTTCATTTCAAGAGGTTCACAAAAGGTCGTTGAAGCACAAGATGCTCTCTCTAGTATTTTTCATGACATAGATCTCATTTGGGATATCAGGAATAACCAAGGTTTTAACCAACAATACTTTTGCCTCCAAAGACCTAGATTACTATGCCATTGGCCAGAAAGAAATCAAGCCCTATACTTCCCTGGCAGTGACTATGATTATTCTCATTACAAAACATTGTGGTGGGATTTCATATAGCAAGAAGACTTCTTGAAACTTATCAAATTTGGAAATGTTAACACTGCCACAACAGGAAGACCTCCAAGTTGGCTTGCAGATTAGTGGAAAGATTTTGGTCTCAATAAAAGTGCAGTAGACCCAACAATTATGTCTTCCATATGCAACCTTTTATCTCCTTTGCAATATGTCTAAAGTCTTTTTCAGAATGGGCCAAATGTTTTGGAAATTTTGTGTCATTTCATCTTCAACCATCTTCAATGGGTAACCAAGGCTAAAACCAGTGAACAAATGATAAATGGCCAACCTTTTATCATTCAAAAAATCTACAGCAAAATGTGGGACACTCTCAATTATGAAGAAAGAGTCGATACTCACATTGAGAATGACTAAGTCTTGCCTATTCATGTCTTACTGGCCGACAGTGGCATCAGTCGGTTTTCATGGATTTTCGTCATAAATCTCCACTTTGTAATGTTTCAAATAAAAGTATCTTAGAAACCTAGAGCAGTTCTTTAGATTTTGGCATGGTTTGACCCACATTTCTAAGATTCCTTAGATACGTGGAAAGTAGATTTGAAATTTGGTCAGAAGGTTCTTGCATGATTGCTCCGCCAAATCTTAAAAGTAAATCTGCAAACCCCAAAATGTCGAAGTTATGAAATCTTGAGACTGCAGCCCCACTCCAACAATACGTCGTGTTTCACGACTTCGAGATTTTCAACGCAAAGCACCCCGGTTCCTTGTCCTCAGGACTTCCGAAATCCCGAAATTTCGGTCCTCCTTCTCCTGAGAGAGATCAACGGATCAAAGCCTCTCCTGATCCAACGGCTCAGATCCTTTCAGAGTTTTACGGGTCAAGAGTTCAGAACTCTTACCTCTTGTTTTCCTGGTAACCAAATTACCGAAATCTCCTTTCGTAGGTAGCCATCATCACACTTGTAACAGAACAACTCAGTTCATGGGTTCGGATCTCTACCACGTGTCCTCTGAAATGGATGGTCCCGATGCTTTTGTTGTTTTGTGTACCGGGAGTTTGAAAATCTCAGTACCAAGACCACAGCCTCCTCTACGTCTCAAACTCTGAATAGATGAAATACCGAAATTCGATGGCTCCTCTCCTATATCGGGATTTCGCGAAACAGGAATTCGCGATGCAGCGACTCCACAATTCTAGTCCTTCAACCTTCCGATGTCCAAAACCCCGATGGGTTCGGATCTCTGCCACGTGTCCTTTAAAATGGATGGTCCTGATCTTTTCAGGACTTTGACAAGTCCTCACCTCTACGTATGCGAGGGTTAAACCTCGTGCAACTTCTCCTGGATTCGATGGCTATCGGTTATCCACGCAAGATATGATGGTAGCTGTAGCTCCTCCCTGAGCTCACACTTTCTTCCTTTTCCTTGGAAGATTTCAAAATCTCAAAGGCCTTGGCCTTTTCTTCCTCTGTGAGACCTGATGGTTTTGGGCCTCGCTTACATTCTGAAAACGCTATCCATCCTGAGCTTAACAGAATTCATCCTCCAAGGGACTCAAAAGGATTAGGAAGTTTTACATGCGTACATGAAACTCTGCCCACGGTCGACGAACACACAGTTCATGACTCGGGCTTATGCCACCATAAAACACAAGTATTTTATGGGTATAAAACCTATCCTAACCATATTCTTTATTATTGGTCTAATTATACAATCAAACAAAAATAAGGGGGGAGTACAGTATATCCATTAAGAAATATGCTCGATTCCTGCAGCGTACCCAGTGTATCCAATTCATACATAGTTACAGATAAATTACACAGGGTAAGAAATTACTTATCTATTATAGGTTGCCGCTAACCAACTGACTGTGGGTGTTTGTCCTTCCACCTGACCATAGGCTCAGAGGCATTCAATCTTAGCACTCTAGCCACCCCGGTGCCAAGCCATGATATCACCAGGGAGTTCTCACAGTTCTCGAGGGTTCTCTCTCTGTTTCAGCTTCTGCTCGGGTCCTGTTTTCTGCAACTCGGAGCTTTCTCACTCAGTTGTGGCCTCACCGAGGTTTCTCAGATGCTCTTCGGCATCAAGCTCGTGACCTTTTGTTCGTGATTCGCTGGAAATCTTCATGCCTCTTCCTTGTGAGCTTCCGCCCTCGTCTGGTGTCTCTCTCTCCCGTGTGTGTGTCCCTCTTACCTAGGAGGGTTTTTGCCGACCTATCTGGTTCCTTCTGTCAGAAGGAAGCTCAGGTCTGCAGGTCCCTGTGGTACTTCGGACTAACAACCCGTGTTAGCATTCATGGGGGTGGTTGGTGATTCAACCACTGGTCCTTTCTCCATTGACTGATTTCCTTTCCTTGGGATTTGAAGGAGGTTGGTCATCCTTATCAAGGGAGATTTGGGGTTATTTGACATATGAACCCTCTTGCATAGTTTTCACATTCTTCCTCTACTGATATCATGGAAAGTACTTTCAAGGCTTCACCCCCGCATCCAGTTATTGGAAACTCAACAGTAATACATTTACATTTTCCTCATGCATTAGCATGGTAATTTCTATTTTATGATTAATTACAAATTGGGGGAAATAGGGTGTTACACGCTACCTCTCCATTTAATAAAAATGAATTCATTTCTTTTCCTTTAATATTATGGGAAGGTTCCTTCATCCTTGGAAGACCTCCGATGTGCGCTAATCATAAACCAGGTGGCCCCACTCGGTGGTATCTTCAGATCATATTTGATTCATTTGGGATGGAAGTTCTCGCCCTTGACTTTCAGTTCCCGTTTTATTATTCCACCTTAAAAAAATAAAGTGGGATGATTCCCTTACCTTCCCACCCTTCCTTAATGGATTTATTCACTGTAGTAGGATCTAACCCTCTCTAATGGTTTTAAGAAGATTTGATCTCTTGGGTTTTATAAAATATGTAATCTAGTCTATGGAATCCTTGTTGCTTAAACTGGGTTTGACCTTCTTAAAATTTGTAAGCTATTCTATGGAATCCCTGTTATGTTTGCATAAGCATGCATGTGATGTTGCATGCATTTATAAATTAGTATCATGACAATGGGGAGATTACTATTAAATCATAAAATTTTAATATGATATTATAGCTTTCAGTCGAGCATATGAAAAAGTGGTATGCAAGAAATGAATGGGAAATTGAATTTTTTAAGATGTATACACTATCATGGGTACTTGTTATTATACATCTATATAGATTCTTTTTAACCAATTTCTAAACAATTATATATTTAATATATTTTTTTTAGTCTCAACATCCACCTTCTTTTGAATTGATAATGTATGCATTTTGTTTCCTTCTTTCTATTTTTTTAAAAAGATGACACTTTTTCCTCTAATAAATTTGACAAGAATTAATGTGCCTTCCCTAAACAAGTATCTATGAATTCTTGCTATTGGAATCCTAAGATTTAGGTGCAATGTATTGTTTACTTTGTTTATTGATCACCTTTCTCATCAATTATAAATCACAACTAAACAATAAAAACACATTACTTTGTCTTTATATTTAWATATATATTAACTTATTRATCTGTGTTATCTATATTTATCAATTTTTAATCACAATGATTCAGTAAAAGCACATTAGTTTGTCTCCAATAAAAGTATACCCATTTCTAATTTAATTTAGCAATAGATTTAATCGACTTCTAGTTTGTCGGCGTGATATATCTTTTCATTTTATCAAATTTGTTTTGTATATATATAAAAAAATTTACATCAAATTTTTAACCTACAAAACAACGGATTCTTCTAACGTTTCGTTCATTTGCGTTTGCACCAGGTTGCCAAGATTTTGAAATCCAAACCTTTCGGTCACTTGATTTTGCTCGGGGTTGCGAATATTCTCATTTCAAGCAACATCTTCGCGTTATGGAGTTCAATAACGAGGGCCAAACAGCAGATTCTGATATCGTTGAAGCCGCAGCTACATTGATGTATATGAGCCAACAGATTACAGAGTTGAAGCTATTATTTGAAAAGCAATTAACGAAGACCGATGCCAGTCGACATCAGTGCAAGCTTACGCTTCCCAAGGCATCCGTTGAGGATTATATTATACCACACCTCACACCCCAGCAAAACGCAACTATGATGAACGATTCAACCTTAGATCTCCGCTTACACGACATTGAGAACGAAGAGGATCACACTTTCGTCCTCAGCTCCAGAAACTCCGGAAAATCTTACGTACTCACCACTGGTTGGATTGATTATTTGAGGCAGAGAGGACTGCGATCCAACGACATTGTAAAGTTTTGGTGGGACGACATCCGTGGTCGATTCTGTATCACAAGCAGACACCACTCAGATATCGTGAAGGTCAGAACCAGTGCCGCTGGAAGCTGCAGTTAATAATAATCTCGCAGCCGTACTCCCGTTGGTTTGTTAGGTTGTAACTCGGATTTTTATTCAGTCTGTTTGGGCTTTCTGTTTTTGTTTTATTTGGGTTCATGGAAGTGTTTCTATTGGTGATCTCTGTTAGAATTACGATGCCTCTATGAGGCAAATTTTGTAAGCAAGGAGAATTGTCAATTTTTTAATGTTATATGTTAAAAATATTAAAAATATAACCTAATAAAAATATTAAATTATATCAGAACTATCAATGGCTGCTTCTTAGGCTTGGAGAGAAAATATAATGTATAGTATTTTTTTTTTATGATTTTTCTAATTGTTTTATGGTCTAATTTATTTGAAATATTATTTTAAAAAATATGAATAGTTTACATTATTTCTATATTACAATTGAGCATTTATAAGGATTCTACAAGAGTATATAGAACATGAGTGAGGGCCTCCATTCGACTAATCTCATTATTATAAGTGGACCTAATCTCTTTATTATTATATATATAAACACTGAGGCTGACGACTACTTTCTTTTATTCCTTTGCTGAATCGATTGGTAATTACATCTTGATTCTTGTATAAAATTCACTTCACTCAAAAGTGGCATAAAGATTGCTGACTTGTAAAGTGACATATATTGAGATTCCGTCGTGCGTGTACAGGAGAAACATACATACGTTTATACAGTAAAGAAGAGAATCGTAATAGGTTGCAGAAAGCAAAGAGAATGAGAGGTCTGAGGAGGTTAAAGTTTCTTTTGCAGAGATATTTCGTTTTTATTGAAAGGACAAGACCTTCGAAACGTGTTATTTTAGTGATATTTAATCTTGTCAGTACCTCTCTCAAAAATCTACGAACTATTTTGAGAGAAAGGGGTTAGATTTAAATAATTTCAATGCCTATTTCTATTAACTACCTACAACTCTACAACTCTGAGGATCCTCATTTTTATACAAAAATTGTGCACATAAGAATCGAATTGGTTGATCCGTCCTAGAGTTACATAAATAAGATGACAATGGCCTAAACACCGGACAAAATATTGAACAAGACATTTGAAAACTTACCAGTGTTGTCAATCCATTGTTGAAAACCGATTTTCCTGTGCGGCGGGCCGCTGGATACGATTCGCCGAGTAGGCCTGAAATTTCCTTCCCCGGGTTTCCCTCAGCGACTTCCCCCAACAAACTATAAACCCATAAAACGTTCACAACTTCACCATAGACGCGGCAGCAGCAGGAAAGAAAGCAGGAAAGCGGGAAAGCAGGCCTTCTACC
>JASDQU010099937.1:60426-90476 GCA_032191745.1 Picea mariana
GAGATCTAAGTCTAAGGGTAGATATAAATCTCCTGGAAAGTTTGTAAGGGTATGTTGGAGGTGTGGAAAAGAAGGGCACTACAAGAAGCAGTGTAGATCCAAAGTTGAGAAAAAGAAGGGATCTGAAGAATCTTCTTCTACAGAAGAAAAGACCTCCAAGGAAGAAGGAGGGGATGTGTACTTGGCCTCTTCAATCACACACGGAGATCATGAGGCATGGTTGATTGACTCTGGTGCATCCTTTCATATGACTCCGCACAGGGAGTGGTTCTGCGAATATGAAAAGTATGATGGAGGTAATATTTTCTTAGGTAATGATTCGACAACCAAAATCATAGGAAGAGGAAGGGTCAAGTTGAGACTCATAGATCGAAGGATTAGAACACTTCTTGGTGTTCTACACATCCCAGGTATGGCCAAAAATTTGATTTCTGTAATAAAAATGGAAGATGTAGGGGTAAAAACAATTTTTGAAAAGGGAACTTGCAGGATGGTTCGAGGAGAAATGGTGTTGATGAAGGGAGTTCGGCTTGAAACTCTGTATAAGCTGCTAGGAAGCACTATTAGTGATGGGTGTAATAGCTCCATTGCTCCTGATATTGGAGTTGAAGAAGAAATAACTCCTATAGTCTCTAGAGAAACGGTTATGTTGTGGCATCAAAGACTGGGGCATATCGGAGAGAAGGGCCTTCGAATACTACATGGTAAAGGTATGGTTGAAGGTATGTCTAACTTCTATCTGGATTTTGATTTCTGTGAACATTGTCTATATGGGAAGCAGAATCGGGTAAGGTTCCCCTCTGGTGCAACGAGGGCAAAAGGAATTTTACAATTAGTTCACAGTGATGTTTTTGGACCTGTGTCGGTCCCATCATTGGGAAAATCTGTGTACTATGTCTCATTTATAGATGAATTCTTGAGGAAAACTTGGATATATTTCCTCAGGAATAAATCTGAAGTCTTTGAAAGGTTTAAAGAGTTTAAGGCTCTTGTTGAGAATCAAATAGAGAAAAGAATTAAGGTGTTGAGAACAGATAATGGTGGAGAGTTCTGCGGGAATGAATTTGAAGAATTATGTAAGAAGTGTGGTATAGCAAGGTAGAAGACTACTCCATATACACCTCAGTAGAATGGAGTTGCAGAAAGGATGAACAGGACGCTGATGGAAAAAGCAAGGTGCATGCTTAGTGGTGTCAGGTTAGGGAAAGAATTCTGGGCAGAGGCAGTGGGTACTGCATGTTATCTGATCAATAGATCACCCTCATCAGCGTTGGGTGACAAGACTCCACAAGAGGCATGGATTGGTAAGGAACCTTCTCTCACACATCTTAAGGTATTTGGTTGTGATGCATATGTTCATGTTCCAAAGGAAAACAAGAGTAAGCTGGATAAGAAGGCTGAAAAATGTATCTTTATTGGATATAAAGATGGTCTCAAAGGTTATAATCTTTGGAACCCAGAAACTAATAAGGTAGGGTATATCTGAGATGTGGTATTCAGAGAAATGAAGGATGTTGTTAAACAGAAAGTCCTACCAAGTAAGGAAGAACCAGAGAAGATAGAGTTTTATTTAAAGGATGATGAAGCAGACTCTACATAAGAACATGAATTAGAAGAAGAAGATCCTCATACTCCAGTATTGAGGAGATCCGATCGAGAAAGAAGGCTACCGGAAAGGTATAGTTCGTCTGATTTTTGTTCAAATTTTTCTTTTTCTATTACTGATGATGATCCTAGAACTGTCAGGGAGGCAGTGGATTCAAAGGATGGAAATCTCTGGAAAAGGGCCATGGAAGAAGAAATTGCATCTTTGGATAAGAATGAGGCTTGGGATCTAGTGGAGTTTCCAACCGGAATAAATCCCATTGGAAACAAATGGGTATTTAAAAAGACGCTGAATGCAGAAGGAAAAGTGGAGAAATACAAAGCTCGGTTAGTAGCAAAGGGTTATTCCCAGGTTGAGGGAATTGATTTTGGTGAGATTTTTTCTCTTGTTGCCAAGTTAACCTCTATAATATTTCTATTATCTATTGTTGCTGCATTTGATTTTGAAGTAGAACAGATGGATTTGAAGACAACATTCCTGCATGGGGATCTGGAAGAAGAAATCTTTATGAAGCAACCAGAAGGTTATGCTGTGAAAGGAAAGAAGGAGCTGGTATGCAAGACAAAAAAGTCCCTGTATGGTTTAAAACAATGACCAAGGATGTGGTATCAAAAATTTGATACTTATATGCTGGTACTTGGCTTCACAAGAAGCAAAGAGGATCACTATGTGTATTCTAAATTAATTGGGGTTCATTTGATTTATTTGGTCTTGTATGTGGATGACATGTTGCTGATAGGAAACAACAAGGAGAATATCCAGGATGTGAAAACTCAGTTGTCCTCTAAATTCAAGATGAAGGATCTTGGTGCTTCAAATTTAATTTTGGGCATGGAAATTAAAAGAGATAGAAAAAGGAGGAAACTCTGGTTAAATCAGAGAAAATATGTCGAGACAATATTGCAGAGGTTTAATATGCAGGAATGTAAACTGGTCAAGGTTCATATTCCTGTTGGTGTAAAGTTATCTGCGGATCAGTGTCCCAAGACACATGAAGAAGAGGAGGACATGTCTCATGTTCCATATACGAGTTTAGTTAGTAGTTTGATGTATGCAATGGTATGTACTAGATCGAACATTGCACATGCAATGGGAGTTTTGAGTAGGTATATGTCAAAACCAGGAAAGGAGCATTGGACAACAGTAAAAAGGGTTTTCAGGTATTTGCGTGTCACTGCTAGCTATGAATTGTGCTACGAAGGAAGATCGGGATTGGATAGAGTGGTCAATATACATGGCTTTGTGGATGCAAACTGGGCTGGAGATTTGGATCCTAGGAGATCTACAAGTGGGTATGTGTTTAACCTATTTGGAGGAGAAATAAGTTGGATGAGAAAAAGACAGGTTGTAGTGGCACTTTCAACTACAGAATCTGAATACATAGCAGCCACTCATGCAAGTAAGGAATCAGTATGGTTACAAATATTGTGTTCATGTATTGGGTTGGTACAACAAGCTGTAAGGATAGAGTGTGACAGTCAGAGTGCAATTTTTCTGGCGAAGAACCCTGCTTATCATTCAAAGACAAAGCACATTGATGTTCAATATCACTTTGTGAGAGACGTGATTGAAGAAAAGAAAGTATCACTGATGAAGGTGGACACTTTGAAGAATGTTGCAGACTCATTAACAAAATCTGTGAGAACTGAGAAGTTCTCTTGGTGTAGAGGATCCATGGGCATTGTTGCCCTAGATTTTTGACTATGTAACTCTGTAACCCCCTGTATGCAAAGAAAACAAAAAGTGGGAGAATGTTGGGTATGTTTTATATTCTTTGCACGAGTGGTAGTGTCTGAGCGTATGCGTCGGGTGCGCAACCATTGGAAAAATTTTTTCTACCTCGGGAAATGTGACACCTACCTCAAGAAACGTGTCATGTATTTAGGTGCTTTTTTCGGCACATGGTTTTTGCTGATGGTTTTTCTATTTCCGGTTAAGGAATTAGGGTTTTGGACTAATCCAGGTCATTGGGTTAGGGTTTTGGATGCTGATGGCTCCTATATGTATATTGTATTGTAAACAATGTAACACAATGTATGAATATAATATATGCTGGTTTTCCCGGTTTGGGTTTTGAGGGGAAAAATCTCTGTGTAATGTTTGTATTTGCCATTTTATCTTTTCTGTTCTTTTTTGAATATCTGTTTACAGTAGACATTGTACAAGGTTAGGATTTACAGCAGTTTCAACACAATTTTCACCATGGGTTTCAACATACACAAGAGTAGTTTAATGAGTAACAATAGTTTTAATTCATTAAAAATTGACTAAATAAAATGGACCACTAACACAGTCCTTATTCGACTTATTGTCTAATTTGTGGAATAGAAATATTTTTGGGTGATGCGGATTGTTTGAGCCCAAGGATGCTCCTACATCAGACATACCTAGTAAGAAAAACATGAGTTCCAGCTCATGTTCATACCACTGCCGAGGTGAAGATTTCTTCACACATGATAACTAATCTTCAGGCACCCACAATTCATCCTCTACCCCTCTATTCTTCCACTTGATCAAATATTCCATGTACTCCTTCTGGTGAGTCTTCTTACCAATTCTTGTAGCAAGAATATCTTCAATATTCTCCTCTGATTTAATTTGTAGGTGTTGTTCCCACTCGCTGAGGGTACCTTCATCTACTCTTTTTTCCCCTTCATGAAACTCATAGAGGTCAACAACATCTAATGTAGGATATATGTCAAACTTTTTTGTAAGTTCCACTCGATAAGCATTATCAAAAATATTTTTCAGAATTTGACATGGTCCTATCTTATTGTATTTGAGTTTATTATATGTTCCTCGAGGAAATCACTCCTTCCTCAAGTGAGCCATGAACAACTTAACCTCTCGAAATACCTTTCATATCCTATGGTGATATTCTCTTTGTTTATAACTTTCATTGCTAGTCTGCAATTTCTTCTTTACATGTTCTTTTAATTCATGCACACTGTCCACAAAATCATTCACATCGACACTCTTCTTACCTTCCAAATCCATAAATGCAACCAAATATACCACACCTTTTGGTGACCATCCATAAACAATATGAAATGGAATCTTTCTCGTAGACCTATTCACCGAATCATTATATGCGAATTTAGCATGGGCTAATGTCAAATCCCATTGACTAGGATTCTCTCCACTTAAACTTCTCAAAAAATTTCCTAGACTCATGTTCACTACTTTTGTCTAACCATCCATTTGAGGATGATATGTCAAACTGTATAACAAATCTGAGCCTAACTTTTTCCAAAGTTTCCTCCAAAAATTTCCAAGGAATCTGGTATCACGTTCTTAAGTAATACTTCGTGGAAGTCCATGCAATCAAACCACCTCCTTGAAAAACAATGAAGCTACCTCACTAGCATTGTTAGTTTTCTTACATGATATGAAGTGTGCCATTTTCTAAAATCTATCCACAACTACCATTGTTGAGACATGTTTTCTCTGCATCATAAGTAATCCTAAGAAAAAATCCATACTAATATCCTCCTAAGGTCCTTTGGGTACTGGCAATAGAGTATAGAGTCCCGTGTTATGACTTTTTCCTTTGGGTAGTTGACAGATCCTGCAACCTTCAACAAAATTTCATACATATTTAATAATGTTGGGCCAAAAGTACCTCTCCTTCACCAAGGATACAATTTTATCAATCCCAAAATTTCCTCCTAAACCACCACTATGCAACTCTTTAATGAGGTTCAACTGTATGGAACTTCTAGGAATACACAACTGCTAATTTTTAAAGAAAAACCCCTCCTAGATATGATAGTCTAGATACAGTGTTTTGTCTAAAATCCATGGCTCCTTCCATGCCTTCCAAGCTTCTGATAAATATACATCTTCTTCATACAATGTCTTTAGACAATTTAGTCTCACCACTTCTACTGACATGGTATTGAGTAACGCTATCCTTTGACTTAATGCATCAACTACCTTATTGGACTTCCTAGACCTTTATTTCAACACAAAATAATAACTTTGCAAGAATTCTACCCATTTAGTATGCTTTTGATTTAACTTACCTTGGTTTTTAATGTACTGTAGAGCTTTGTGATCCGTGAACAAGACAAACTCCTTCGGCAATGGATAATGTCGTCATTTCCTCAAATCTTGTATAATAACATAAAATTTCTAATAATAAAAAGAGTACTTCTTTCTAGACTCATTCAAGTTCTCACTAAAAAATGCAATGAGTCTACCCTCTTGACTTATCACTACTCCAATTGTTGTTCCACCGACATCACAATCAACCTGAAATAATTTATTAAAATTTGTTAATGCTAATACTGGTTGTGTTGTTATTCTCTTCTTAAATTCTTCAAATGTTTTCTCTGCTACTGCAGTCCACTAAAACAATTCATTCTTCATACATTTTGTAAGAGGCACACATATTTGGCTAAAGTTCCTAAGGAATTTATGGTAAAAGTCTGCCAATCCATGGAAAATCCTCACATCAAATGTGCATCTTGGTGTTGGAAATTCAAGGATAGACTTAAAATTCTTAGGATCCATTTTCAGTCCTTCTTTTCAAACCAAAAATCCCACGTACACTTACTCTCACTGCATGAATGTACACTTATTTAGGTTTATCAATAGTTTATCTTCTTTCAAGAACTGTAACACTGCTCTCACATGCTCAACGTGCTATGTTCTACTCCTGCTAAAAATCAATATATCATCCAAATATACAACCACGAACTCACCCAAAAATGGATTCAATACTTCGGTCACCAATCTCATGAATGTGTTGGGTTCATTAGTTAATCTGAATGACATTACCAACCATTCAAATAGTCCATCTTTCATCTTGAATGTAGTCTTCTATTCGTCACCGTCTCTGATCCGAATCTAGTGGTAACCACTCTTCAAATATTTTTTTGAAAAATATTCTGAACCACTCAAGAAATCCATAAGGTCATCCATTATTGGCAATGGAAACCAATACTTGATAGTGATCATATTGTTTATATCACGCGAATCAATACACATTCTCCATTCCCCTATTTTCTTTGGATTCAACACTACTGGTACTGCACAAGGACTTATGATTTCTCTAAACAATCCCTTATCAAGAAGCTCCTTCACTTATCTATTCACCTCTTCACTCTCTATTGGAGTCATCCTTTAAGGCGCTTTATTAGGTAAACTCGATCCAGGCATTAAATCAATTTGATGAGAAATACTTATCACTAGAGGAAATCATTTTGGCAAATCATTAGCAATAATCTCCATAAATTCATATAGAAACAACTTTATTTCTGTAAGTACAACATTTGACTCTTCTACAGTTTTCACTTCTTTCAGAATAACTTCTAAAAAAAATGTTGATTTTCTTTCTTCCTGTAAAAATTCTTTAGAAGAACATAACATGATTCTACTGTTATTTTTTGTTTATATCAACAAAATTTCTTGTTGTTGCCATTGTATTCTCTAGCATTGGTGTTAATTTATATCATTTCCCATCTTTCTTGAACTCATATGTGTTTTCCTTACCATCATGGTGAACTTGTCTATCAAATAACCATGGTATTCCCAACATTATGTGGCATGCATCCATCTCAATAACGTCACATAACACTTACTCCTGAAAAATTCCTATTTGAAAAATCAATAAACATTGTTTAGTCACAGTCACCTGGTTTCCCTTGTTCAACCAAGAAGCACGATAAGGGTTTAGATGGCTCAACCTTGTCAAGTTTACTTTGTTAATAACTTGAGTGGATACCAAATTTTATGTACTTCCTCCATCTATAATCATGTTACAACATTTTCCTTGAACCTTACATTTTGTTTTTAAAAGTTTCTTTCATTATTCTGGTTCCTTTGCCCATTTTTGTTCATATTTTAGAAACACCCTCCGGAACAACAAATTATCACCTTGTTCTTGCTGAATAACAATCATATTTCTTCAACTATTGAATCTTCATCAACCTTTGTGACTTGTGCCCGTGCTTCACTTCTTCTCCTTGAAGTTTTCTTTTCTATACATTCAGAATTATTGTGTCCCTCTACACCATAGTGGTAACAAGTAATTACATACCTACTCTTTCCTCTTCTGAATCCTCTTATGAATACCATCTCCATTTTCTCCTCTTCCACCTTGACAATTGACAGATTCTTATTCCTTTTTGTTTCCTTTAGCAGTCCCTACCTTACCTCATCCTTTAAAACATCTTCCTCTACCTATAGGCTATGTTTTCCTCTCAATATTTTCTTCTACCTTCGGGGAAACTTGATAAGCTTCATCAACAGTGTGGAAATAATGTGTGCTCATTTCATATTGAATCCAATACTTCAAACTATTTACATACCTTGCAACTCGTTGGAATTCTGGTTCTTTGAGGCCTACTCTGAGTGACAACCTAAAGAACTCTTCAGTGTATTTCCAAACATATGTCTCCCTTTGTCCGAGGTTCTGGACTTGTTGGAACAAATTCTATAGGTAATCAACATGAAGAAATTTCTCTTTAATCTTGGTAACCATATTCATCCAATTTTTTATTTTCTCCAACTAATTATTCACTCTATCCTTATGTAGCATATCCCTCCATAGTGTTGTGTTGCCTTTTAGTTTCATAACAACAAATATTACTTGATTTGGATCCTGAACATTTTCATACTTGAAGTATATTTTGAGTTCTCCAATCCACCCAATGAGAACATAATCTCTCAGAATACCATCATAACAGGAAAGCTCAACCTTTGCACTACCCTTGTTACTTAAATATGAAATTAGCCTAGTTGTTGGGTATCTTTCATCACCATATCGTTCATCTTCGATTTCTTCTTATGGATCTAAGTATACTTCATTATATCCATTCCTACAATTTCCTAATTCCTCTATTATTCTTGTCAAATTTTCCAGTTCTCGATTTCCTGCACCTCCCCTTCTTACTCCTCCCCTTCATGACAACATTCCTCCAAGTTGTATGTGTCTCACCAAAATCCACAAACCTCACACTGGTTCTATAACCTAACTTGAATTTCAACACTCTTGCTGAGAAACTACCATGAATAGGTATTCTATACCTTGTCTCACAGAAGAATATTAGATGCTAATTCCAGAGAAGAACCGAGCTCTGATACCACCTAATGCACAACAACTAGTTGTAGCACACACACAATTACAATAGACACCTTGATACATAATACACAAATTTTTGAAAAGATAAAAATATTTTTTATCTCCTGCCCCCCATGGGATTTTGGTATAAAAACTTTTTTCTGGGAAGCCAGAGCCATTCCTTTCTTTTCCCGAGCTCATGACTAGATAAAATGATAGAAAAGATGTATGATTCTCTATAGGATTACTTTTTGTATCCAATTGAGGTACATCCAATAAAATGGAATGGCCTCTTGAACTTATTTTTATAACAGGACTAATCACCCTCCATGGGTAAAGATATATGGCACACCATGTGTTTAATGTTTTCTTGATCTAGGATATGAGCCACTACCAATTATCCTTGAGATAAATGTTGAATTTTAACTTAGATATAAGATGTTTCAAACCTGCATTGAAAGTAGAAATTAGGAAGGGGAAATGTAATGTCCCCTTCCAATTGATCATGATGGAGAATGAGGTAATATCCTATAGGGTTCATGTAGGCTATAATCAACAAGGAAAAGGGATTCAAGTAGGTTTATTTGGTGAAAATAATGACAAATCCTAAAGTGACATTAAAAAAATTAAAATAAAATGAAATTGGAGGGAAAATAATGTGAGGGTTTGATTTGGTCACAAAGAGGAAAGATATAGAAGGCCTGGATGAAGGATAAATAAAGGGGTGACCCTTCTCTTTGGAATTATTATTTGATATCTCATTTTGGAGTGCTCTTGGACTCATTGTTTCATTAGGGTTTAGAAAAACCCTTCTACCATTCTAGTTTGGCTTCGATGCTGCAACATCCATCCTAGATAAACAAGGAGGAGGATTCATAAGGGGTATTCATTAGAATCTCATATTGGCTTGTGTAATCTTGGAGGAATATTGACGTGTGCAAGGAGTTGAAGGATATTTTCAGAGGAGGTCGATTGTTAATTTTATAGTGACTAGGAAAGTTTCGAGGAAACTGTGTCAAGGGTAATTCCCATGGGTTGATTATAGGGAATCCCATGAGGTGTTATTGGTTATTCAACATTGTCCAATGAGGGTATTTGTGAATTGGGGTTACAATTATGTTGAGGTACAGGTGTCCGGATCATATTGGTAAGTGGTTTTGGATCATATTGATACCACACCAGTGAAGGCTAGATATCCCACGTGAAGACATATCATATCTTGATGATATTTTGACATCATTATCAGTTTATTGTTGTTCTTTGTTAGTAGATATTGCATCTTCCTTGGAGCTTGTAGATATTGTTGTTTAGGAGGTTTTTTCAACTATTGTTACAACCAATAAGGATCTTTGTATTTGTTGTGATTTGGGTTTCCATACCATAATAATGTTCCATGGTTATATTCTATATTCCATGTGTAACAAGTGCATGTAATATGTTTGAAAACATTCCTATATTGGGGACATATGCAAATTGTTTTTAATACATTTCTAGTAGCCTTAATGCAAATTGTTTGATAAAATCACACAAAGTGAAACAACAATTTGAACAACATTTTTTTTTCTATCTATCTAGTTGAGGACATTATAGTGGTATCATAGTTAGTGATTATTCCAACCTATAACTGTGTTGATTCCTAGAAGGAAATGGTATTGATGAAAACACATTCAAATGTCACCAGAAAGAGAAATAGAAGCCAGTAAAAAAAGAGTCAGAAGAAGAAGAAGTAGGAGGAAGCATGGGAGACAAAAATGATGGGTTTATGCTCCAAATATTAAAATATCCTATCAAGGGACAGAATGAGGCATCCCAAAGACAAGTAGAAACCATAATGTTCCAACAACAGACCCTTGAGGTGCTCACACAACTTGTGTGCCAACGCGGGAATATTAATGGTGCAAGTCAAGAATGACCGAGTGGATCCCATTGGGGTGACAAGATACACAAAGAAATTATAAATAACCATACCCAAGCTCATATCAGGATCTTAAGGACTCCTAGACCTCTGTTACCAAAATTCATGGAAGGACAACCAATATGATCATAGGAGTAGACAAATCATGAGCTTGATGCGAACTCGCCATACCGTGAGTATGAGATGTTAGATAAATATATATAGGACAATTTCCCTATCTATACTTATACACTCTCAAGCAGAGGAACAAACATAGGGAGTGGAATAGAGCGACCTAGAATCAACAAAAATTTGACCTCATGCACAAGGTGGGCAGGTCGACTATCCCATATTTCAATGGGTTTTCCAAGAGCATAGCCAGAGCATGGGTGAAGAATTTCTACACTTACCTAAAACTTAACCTAGTGACCAAGGCAGAAGCAGTGAAGTATGAAACCCTTCACTTGGAAGAAGATTCGAGAAGCTCATGAGTGGCGGTACCATGGGATGGTGATATTGGGGCATGCTAACATCACCTCATATGTAGAATTCACTCAAAATTTGATGGACATGTTTTAAAAAAAGGACCTGGAGATACACTTCAAGGAGTTGACATAGTTGAGATAGATACGTACACCAGATGCATACATCACAAAATTTTAGAGGATGGCAGTCATGGTGATAGATATTTTTCAGCAACGGTTGGTGATATTGTTCATGGAGGGTATATCTGAGCCCCTAAAAGGAAAGGTGAATTAATTTATACAAACCACACTCCAGGATGACATCATGAAGACTCGAGATATGACAAACATAGTCCCTGAGAAGACATAAAAAAAAAATTATCCCATAGAAGGTTCAGGTGTCAAAACCTCCCTAGAAGACATGGGTAGGGAAGGACATATTGGATGAGGAAAATCAGAGATAAGTAAGGAGAAAGAATATTTTTTAGAATTTCAAGGATCCATGGGAACTAGTTCATTGATGTACGAGAAAAGGTAAATTCCATTATATTGAGGTAGTTTCCAATGAGGAGAATGACGGTGATGATGAGGGAATTAGACAGGAAAATGGTCACCCATCACACCTCGATTCTATAGAGAAGGAACCATTGTAGGAAATATCCAAGGGAGTGACCATTTCCACACTTTCAAGAGTCCCTAAATATCACACCTTCAGGGTCATAGGCATTTTGCAAGGGTAGAGGGTTACAACATTGATTAATGGTGGGGACACCCACAATTTCATTTATGTTGCACTTGTCACCAACAGACAAATCGTTGTGGAGGACTTCGACATAGTATCATATGGGTACAACATGGTGTGTACTCAAGGCGTCAGGGTATTATAAGTAACATTAGGAAACTATACATTGATCAATGACTTTTAGGTTGTAGAATTAACAATTTAGTATATACTCATGTGGTGCTAGGAGTTTAGTGGTTGTACTCATTGGGATATATCCACTTGAATTATTGATAAATGAGGATAGAGTTCCAAGACAAGGGTGGAAAGAAAGTCATCCTAATAGGTATGTTGATAGGTTCCCCCAAAATTATGTCTAAGGAATGCTTGGAGGACCTTTTTAGATAAAGTGGCATGGCTTGTGAAACATAGTGGCATGACTTGTGCAACACAATTCTTGATCACCGTGGAGAATATATCATGATATCACCAACATTACCATTTAGATATCCAAGAATTGCTTGGAAAACATGAAATAGTGTTTAAACCATTTTTTGCAAGGAGACCACCTAACATAGGATTTGATCATGTCATTGAGATAGAAGAGGGGTTGAAGCTTGTGATCACCACACCCTATAGGAATTCGAAGAGGTTCAAAGATGAAATAGAGAAGTCCATACAGGAGTTGTTGGAGATGTGACATATCATGCCTATTTTTAGTCACTTCACTTCTTCAATTGTACTAGTGAAGAAGAAGGATGACACTATGAGGATTTGCATAGACTATAAGGAACTGAACAAGAAGACCATAATATACAGATACACAATATTCATGATTGATGAGATGATAGATGAGATGCATGGGGTAGTGCACTTATCAAAGGTTTATATGCGATTAGGATACCACCAAATTTGGGTCAGAGAGGAGGATATCTGTAAAATAACATCCATGTGTCACTATGGGAACTATGAGTTTTTAGTCATGCCCTTTGGGTTGACTAACACACTAGCTACCTTTCAGTTGTGCATGAACCATATCTACAAAAAATAGTTGAGGAAATTCTTACTGGTGTTCTTTGATAATATTCTAATCTATAACATGACGTGGGAGGAACATCTGAAGCATGTGTATGGGATTCTCATCATTAAGGAGGCACAATAACTTTTTTCCAAGGAGGCCAAATGCGAGTTCGGGTTGACATATATCCTCTATCTAGGGAAGGTGATTGGTGTTGAGGGAGTAAAGGTGTATCAGGAGAATATCTAGACAATATTATATTGGCCCACTGATCCAAGAGGATCCTCAGGTCTAGAAAATGCTCAAAAATAAAATTTCTCGGAATCAGATAAAACTGGTTTCATTGCGTCCGTCTCATCACTCTAATTCTGACCATATATTTACTTCCTCAAACGAACATCGTATGTGAAATTTATCACGTTCTGATCAAATTCCCAAACAGGTAAAAAGTCAATAGTCAAATTCAACGTTGACGTCAACAGTACAATAGGTGATGTCATCATGACGTCATGATGAATTCATCATGCTGACATGGAATCATATGGAGGTGAAAAATGGTAGCTGATCATATAGTGATGTGGCAGAGGAGTGGCATGCTAAGTGGGCAAGTGTGGCAGACGTGGTCGAATCATCACTTGACAAGTGTCACCAGGTGGGTGAATGTAATGGTGCCACATGGCCTAGTCATGGGCTACCACATGGCACCCCTTATTAGTTTGTTGTTGTAAAATGTTGTGAACTTCACAGGAGTCAAGCCCGTGACCTTTGGGTGTGGGGAAAATTATTGGTAGGGCCAGGCTACTAGCCCACCTATGGTGGAACTTAACCTCTATAGGTGCTTTATATTATTTAAGTTGTGTTGTTTGTTACGGTCGCAGAGGAAAGGGCTAGTTCTAGCCCTAGCCCCCAGTTTATGTGCATACACCACCATACTTTCCATCCTCCAACGTGTATATGCTCATGCAATAAGGTTAAGGTGCGGGGCCACCAGACTGGGCACTACCATCATATAACCAAGGGGTGTAACCAATAGAGAGGGCAGATCGATGGGGGGCTTATCCCATCTGATTAGACCCTGGGTCTTGTGCATGCGCCAAAAGTCCAAGTTCCCCATGTCAAAGATTGGTGGGATAATTTCTGTGAGAAAAAGGAAACAAAGGAAACCTCATTATTTTTAGTCATAGCCACCTGGGAATCCTTCAGGGATGCTATTAAGGAACAATACTACCTTGTTGAAAGTTATGAAGACTTGTATACAAAATGGACCACACTGCAGCTAGAAAGAGATCAAGCGGTGCCAGATTTCACAAATATCTTCCATACCTTGCGCACCAAGTTGGGTATGAAAGATTCGAAGCGACATCTACTTCTCAATTATCGCGGTGCTCTAAATAGATATATCCAGACCGAAATGAAATTTCTGGACATCTCATCCTTGGGCGCGACCTACCAATATGATGTCAAAATCGAGCATAAGCTCAAACAAAAGATGCGGCAATTTGGGCCTGGGAACTCCTCACAAAAAAATCCAGGAAAGGGTGGCCCCAACCCACTGAACAAAGGACAGAGAAAATATGGATAGTATTAGGACAACAAGTCCAATATGCAAGCAAAGAAGGACACTGGAATGATAAATAAAGATACCGGGAAGTGGTGCGAATTCCATAAGAGCCCTTGGAATGACATTGTCGACTGTTGCTCAACGAAGTCATTCGTGGTCGAAGTGAAAGCCTCTGAATCAAATGTGGATTCTAACTCTGAGATTGAACCAGAAAGGTGAAGATGGAACATTGACACGGAACCCAGTTCCACCATTGCTACCACCAAGCTCCAACCTGGTGAACCAGACGAGCCAGAATAAGGAGAGCACCTCTTCCATTCACAGATGTGGGTAAAAGGCACCCCGTTGCATTTCATTATTGATAGTGATAGCCAGAAGAACCTCATCTTAGTAGAGGTCGTCAAGCGGCTGGCTTTGCCAACAATACTGCACCCACAACCCTACACCATTGGATGGCTCCACCAAGGAAGCGATCTCCGCATTAGCCAACAGTGTTGACTATCGTACGACATCAAGCCCTTCAAAGATGAGGTATTGTGTGATGTTTCTCCTCTCGAAGTTGGTGATGTTCTTTTGGGCCAACCTTATTTATGGAAACATCATGTTGTATATGAGTCTAGGCCTCTTAGTGTTATTATTACTTTGAATAGGAAATTGTATAGGATACCTGAGGCAGTCCCACCTAGTGATATTTCCTTGATCTCTGCTAAGCAATGCAGGAAGGTCATCTCTTAGACGGGGAAGTTTGTCTTCTTTGTGATTCACTCTTAGAATAAGAGAAAGATCACAACCATATCTAGGGTCTATGCGGCCAACCTCTCCACACAACAGAAGCAAGTAGACAAGGTCGTGGAAGAATACTCAGATATTGTCTCCTCACCTACAGGGGTACCTTTGCACTACCAGGTCAAGCACCCCATCAATTTGACCCCCGGCACACCGCTACCTAATGGGCCAATCTATTGTCGCTCTTTGTTAGAGAATGAGGAGATCAAGAGATAGATCTAAGAAGTGCTCCACAAGGTCCACATCCGCTCTAGCTCATCACCTTGCAAGAGCCCAATCATGCTGGTACAGAAGAAAGATTGAACCTCGTGACTCTGTATTGATTACCAGGATTTGAATAAAATCATATTTAGAAACCGGTACCCGATTCCTCGAATCGATGACCTCCTTGATCAACTCACGGGGGCCAAATACTTCAGTAAGACTGATCTGAAGTCTGGCTACCACCAGGTCTTGATGGAACAGACAAATGTATGGAAGATCGCCTTCAAGTCAAAGGAAGGCCTTTTTGAATGGTTGGTCATGCCCTTTGGTTTGACAAATGCTCCAACCACTTTTATGAGGATGATGGATGATATCCTGTGACCATTCACCAATACTTTTTTAGTGTTGTATCTGGATGACATTCTAATTTACAACAAGACTTGGGTTGAACACTTGCAACATATTTAGTAGGTTCTGCACACCCTGCGGTAGCACAAGCTATACGCCAACTTGGAAAAATGCTCCTTCGGCATGGACAGGGTCCATTACCTGGGCTACACCATTGATAAACATGGAATACATGTGGATTTAGCCAAGATCCAAGTCATCCTTGACTGGTCAGGCCCAACACCACTCACTGAGCTTTGGAGCTTCTTGGGCCTTGCCAATTTCTACCATAGATTTGTGTTGGGATTCTCCCATATTGCATGGGCCCTCAGCCAAATAAACAGGGGTGGTGGTAAGGTGAAATTTGTGTGGGGTTGGTCCCAAAAACAAGCGTTCGATGATTTGAAGCAATGCTTGTGCTCAGCACCAGTACTTTCACTACCATACCTGCAACATCCCTTTGAGATCGAGACAGATGCTTCAAACTATGTTGTGGGCATCGTTATCACTCAACACGACCACCCCGTGGCCTATCATAGTGAGACACTGTCAGATATTGTCCATAAGTACCCTACTTAGGAAAAATAAATGTACTCCATTGTGCAAGAATATCGCTAGTGGAGACATTACATTCTTGGGAAGGAGACAGTCATCCACACTGATCATAAGCCATTGCAGTTCACGCAGACATAGGAAAAATTGCAGAACGACCGCAATCAAAAGTGTTCCACATACTTGCAGCAATTCCACCTCAACATCAAGTATAAAACATGAAGCACCAATCGCGTTGTTGATTGCCTCAGCAGACCACCAGTCACGAGAATCACCATGGTGTTAGACTCTTGCAGTCATGAGACATCTAGATGGCCCCAACTCTATGAGACAGACCTTGAATTTCCCACCACCTACCAAATGTTGGGTGCAAACGCAATTGTCAATAATTTCCATCTTTAGGATGGGTTGTTGTGTCGTCTGGGCCATATATGTGTTCCATAAAGTGAGCGAGCGAAGATGATCTGGGAATCCCACTACAGTCGGGTGGCAAGACACTTCGGCATCGAAACGGCAGTGGTGATGCTACAGAAACATTTCTACTGGCCGAAAATTCAACAGGAGGTCAGCAAGTATATCAAGTCCTACACTGCCTGCGCTATTGCCAAACCGACCACTAAGAAATAGGGCCTGTACACCCCTCTTCCTACTCTAGGTAGGCCATGGGAATCCATCTCAATGGACTACATGTCAGGCCTCTCATCCACCAAGAAGGGAAAGGACTGTGTTTTTGTGGTTGTTGATCGCTTTTCTAAGATGGTGATTCTGGTTGCCTACAAGAAGAGCATCACAGTAGAGGCCACTGCCAAGCTCTTCTTTGAACGAGTCTGGGTACATTTTGGAATCCCACAAACCATTGTCTCAGATAAGGATAGTCGATTTCTTAGCACATTCTGGTCGAGCCTTTGGCCGCTGCTGGACACCAAGCTCACAAAATCCATGGCCTTCCACCCCTAGACAGATGGCCAAACCGAGGTTGTAAATCTAATGATTGTACATATCCTTCGCATGTATAATTCAAAGCACCCTCGCATATGGGATGAGATCCTACCCTATGTCGAGCATAGCTACAATCAAGCCCTACATAGCTCAACCAACCACAACCCCTTTCAACTGGGGTTGGTATTCCAACCATTGGGTCCCATAGAAGTTACACTTCCCCTTGCGGTCACCTCAACCGACTCATCTCCTGCTCCAACTGAAGCTGAAAAATCCACCTAGTTCAATGAGCAGATGCAGCACATCCACCAACAGTTTTAGGATATCCTACAGAAGTCCAATGACAAGTACAAACAACGACATGATCAACATTGGGTGCCACATAAGTTTCATGTGGGTGACAAAGATTGGTTGTACTTGTAGAAAGAATGCATTACATGACCCCATCCAAAGCTTCGCCCACTCTTTTATGGGCCAGAAACTATCACCAAGGCCATGGGGGATAATTCTTTTTAGCTCAACATTCCTCCTTTCCTTGGCCTACACCTAGTGTTCAACATGGATCTCGTTTGCCCCTATTTTCCACTATTATTGAACACCTCAGAATTAGCAGAACAGATGACAACAACAAATCTCAAACCTGACTGCATACAACAAGAATCCAATGATCAGGTTGTGGACAGATAGATCAAGGGCACTCGACAACAAAGAATCCAACTTTATCGAATTGTCAAAGTAGGGCAACTCATGCACCAAGGCAAGTGGCTCACCTAGGGCCAAATTCACCAGAAATATCCTCATCTGATGGGGGACCTCAATGAAATGGAGACCATTGATTCCTAAGGAGGGAGGATTGATCCATATGGATATCAGTGGCCACTCACCTTTTCCAACAGGGTTAAAACAATTTTCTAACAATTTTGGCAATTTACTATTTTTAGTAGTTTTAACTTTCGGGGCCATTTTGAGGGCCTAAATGAAGGTTTTTCCAGATAGATCTCCTCAATGATATCCAAAGGAATCATTGAGACCCAAAAATGAATAACTTCGATGATATATTTCCAATGGGCTATCACACACCTAAAATAGAGATTGTATGCAAAAGTTACAACCCCGGGACGTTGATGTACTAACTTACCCAAACGGGGCTCACATGACTTTTGGCGCTTCATATCCTAGGGTTAGGTTTTTGGATGTCTATGGTTTTGGGAATTATTTTTTATTTTTAAAATTCCTCCAGAGCCTCATTGTAACCTTCTTGCGAATGCACGTTGTCATCACATCTCTTCTCAAAGATAAGCCGCCACCATTCCAGCAAGCTTGTTTCCGCTGCATTTTACAGTTTTCAGCTTATTTTGTTATTGAATAGAAAACCAGTTTTACTGTATCTCTGTTATTTTGTGTTAAGCACCTGTTAATAATATGTATTCTATTCTTTCTGCTCATAAAATTTGGATCAGTGGTTTCAGAGCGGTCTTCTCCTTGTCACTTTAATGCATGTCCCCAACGAGGTCGGAGTACAAAGATTTGGGTCTTGAGATTGTTTCTCTTGAGGACAAAATCTCTCGCACGCCCAAGCGACCTTCCATGGTAGGAGAAAATAAATATGATGGGACAGGAGATCCTTTCAAAATGTTGATTGAGGAATCCCTCATGGAACAAAGGAACGAGATGATGGATAGTTTCGCGCAACTCCTTCGACGATTACCAACAAGCGACGCATCTTCTTCAAACAGAGGCATCAACCCCTTGAAGGTAAAAATAAACTTTGATATTCCTATATTTGAAGATCATATAGACACACATGCTATAAACAAGTGGTTGAATCTACTAGAAGAGTATTTTTCTATCCATAACTTCTCGAATAGAGAAAATATTACTTTTGCGCTCCTAAAAGTCGTTCCCCATGTCAAAGACTGGTGGGAAACTTTTTGTGAGCAAAAGGAAACAGAGGAAACCTCATTATTTTCAGTCACAACCACCTCGTAATCCTTCAAGGATGATATTAAGGAACAATACTATCTTGTTGGAAGTTATGACGACCTATATACCAAATGGACCACGATGCGGTAAGAAAGAGACCAAGTAGTGCCAGATTTCACAAATATCTTCCATACCTTGCACACCAAGTTGGGTATCAAATATTTAGAGAGAAATCTGGTTCTCAAGTATTGCACTACTCTGCGTAGATATATCCATAATGAAATGCAATTTATGTACATCTCATCCTTGGGAGAGGCCTACCGTTATGCTGTCAAAATCGAGTAGAAGCTCAAACAAAAGACGCGGAAATTTGGTCCTGGGAACCCCTCACAAAAAAATCCAAGAAAGGGCAGGCCCAACCCACCGAAAAAAGGATAGAGCAAAGATGGACAATATCAGGAAAACTAGTCCAAGCCGCAGGCAAAGAAGGACACCGGAAAGACAAAGAAAGATACCGGGAAGTAGTGCGACTTCCATAAGAGCCCTTGGCATAATACTGCTCATTGTTTCTCAAAGAATTTGTTGGTGGCCGAAGTGAAAGCCTTTGAATTAGATGCAAATTATGACTCTAAGCTTGAACCGGAAAGGGGAATATGGATCATTGACGCAGAACCCAGTGCCACCATTGCTACCACCAAGATCTAGCTTGGTGAACCCGACGAGACAAAAGAAGGAGAACACCTCTTCCAGTCACAGATGTGGGTAAAAGGCACCTTGCTACACTTCATCATTGATAGCGGTAGCTAGAAGAACCTCATCCCAATAGAGGTCACCAAGCGGTTGGCCCTGCCAACAACACCGCACCCACAACCCTACACCATCGGATGGCTCCGTCAAGGAAGCGATCTTCAAGTTAGCCAATAGTACTGACTGTTGTACTACATCAAGCCCTTCAAACATGAGGTATTGTGTGATGTTGCTCCTCTCAAAGTTTGTGATGTTCTTTTGGGCCAACCTTATTTATGGAAACTTCATGATGTATATGAGTCTAGGCCTCGTAGTGTTATTATTACTTTGACAAGGAAATTGTACAGGATACTCGAGGAAGTCCCACCTAGTGCTATTTCTTTGATCTCTACTAAGCAATGCAGGAAGGTCATCTCTCAGACGGTGAAGGTTGTCTTCTTCATGATTTTCTCTCAGAATAAGCAAAAGATCATAGCCACATCCAGGGTCTCTGTGGTCGACCTCTCCACACAGCAGAAGCAAGTAGATAAGGTCATGGAAGAATACTCGGATATCTTCTCCTCACCTACAAGGGTACCTTTGCATTGCCAGGTCAAGCACCCCATCTATCTAACCCCTGACGCACCGCTTCCCAATGGGCCAGTCTATTGTCGCTCTTTGTTAGAGAATGAGGAGATTAAGTGACAGATCCAAGAATTGCTCCACAAGGGGTACATCCGCCCTATCTCATCACCTTGTAGGACCCAATCGTGCTGGTGTATAAGAAAGATGGAACCTGGTGACTTTGTATTGATTACCGGGCTTTGAATAAAATCATAGTCAGAAACCGATACCCAATTCCAGGAATCGATGACCTCCTTGATTAACTCATGGGGGCTGAATACTTCAGTAAGATTGATCTGAAGTCTAGCTACCACCAAGTCTCGATATAACGGATAGATGTATGGAAGACCGCCTTCAAGTCAAAGGAAGGCCTTTTTGAATGGTTGGTCATGCCCTTTGGTTTGACAAATGCTCCAACCACTTTCATGAGAATGATGGACGATATCATGTGACCATTCACCAATACTTTTGTAGTGGTGTATCTGGATGACATTCTAATTTACAGTAAAACTTGGGTTGAACACTTGTAGCATATTCAACAGGTTTTAACACCCTGCGGCAGCACAATCTATACGCCAACTTGGAAAAATGATCCTTCGGCATGGACAGGGTCCATTACTTGGGCTACATCATTGATCAGCATGGAGAACATGTGGATCCAACCAAGATCCAATTTATCCGTGACTGGTCGGCCCCAACAACACTCATTGAGCTTCGGAGCTTTTTGGGCCTAGCCAATTTCTACCGCAGGCTCGTGTTGGGATTCTCCCATATTGCATGGACCCTCAGCCAAATAAAAAGGGGTGTTGGTAAGGCGAAATTTATGTGGGGCCGGTCCCAATAACAAGCATTCGATGATTTGAAGCAACACTTGTGCTCAACACCAGTACTTTCACTACCAGACCTGCAACATCCCTTTGAGATTGAGACAGATGCTTCAGACTATGTTGTGGGCATCGTTCTCACTCAGCACGACCACCCCGTGGCCTATCATAGTGAGACATTTTCAGATACTATCCATAAGTACCATACTTACGACAAAGAAATGTACTCCATTGTGAAAGCATGCCACCAGTGGAGAGATTACATGCTTTGGAAGGAGACAGTCATCCACACTGATCATAATCCACTACAGTTCATGCAGACACAGGGAAAATTGCAGAATGACCGACATCAAAAGTGGTCCACATACTTGCAGCAATTCCACCTCAACATCAAGTATTAAAAAGGAAGCATCAATCGTGTCGTTGATTTCCTCAGTAGACCGCCAGTCGTGGCACTCACCATGGTGTTAGACTCTTGGGGCCATGATACATATGGATGTCCCCAACTCTATGAGACAGACCCTGACTTCGCCACCACCTACCAAATGTTGGGTTCAAACGCAGTTGTCAATAATTTTCATCTTCAGCATGGGTTGCTGTGTCGTCTGGGCCATATATGTGTTCCATTAAGTGAGCGAGCGAAGATAATATGGGAATCCCACTATAGTTAGGTAGCAGGACACTTCGGCATCGAAAAGACAGTGGCAATGCTACATAAACATTTCGACTGGATGAAACCTTGATAGGAGGTTAGAAACTATATCAAGTCCTGCACTGCCTAAGCTATTACCAAACCGACCACTAAGAAACACTGCATGTACACCCCTCTTCCTACTCCTGAAAAGTCATGGGAATCCATCTCAATGGACTACATGTCGAACCTCCCATCCACCAAGCGGGGAAATGACTATGTTTTTGTGGCTTTTGATCTCTTTTCTAAGATGGCGATTATGGTTGCCTGCAAGAAGAGCATGACAGCAAAGGCCACTGCCAAGCTATTCTTTGAACGAGTCTGGGTACATTTTGGAGTCCCACAAACCATTGTCTCAGATTGGGATAGTTGATTTCTCAATGCATTTTGGTTGTTTCTGGACACCAAGATCACCAAATCCACAACCTTCCACCCCTAGACAGATAGCCAAACCAAGGTTGTAAATTGAATGATTGTACATATCCTTTGCATGTATAATTCAAAGCACCCTCACACATGGGATGAGAGCCTTCCCTATGTCCATCATAGCTACAACCGAGACCTACATAGCTCAACCGACCACAACCCCTTTCAAGTAGGGATGGGATTCCAACCATTGGGTCCCATAGATGTTGCACTTCCCCTTGCGGTCACCTCGACCGACTCATCTCCTGCTCCAACTGAAGTTAACAAAGCCACCCAAATCATTGAGTGGATCCATCACATCCTCCAACAGGTTCAGGATATCCTACAAAAGTTCAATGAAAAGTATAAAAAATGCCGTGATCAACATCGGGTGCCACATAAGTTTCAGGTGGGCGACAAAGTTTGGTTGCACTTGCAAAAAGAATGCCTTATAGGACCTCATTGAAATCTTTTCCCACTCCATTATGGGCCATACACTATCACCAAGGCTGTGGGGGATAATTATTTTGAGCTCGACATTCCTCCTTTCCTTGGCCTGCACCCAGTGTTCAACGTGGATCTCCTTCGCCCTTATTTCCCACCATTATTGGACACCTCAGAAGTAGCAGAAAAGTTGACACCAACAGAGCTCAAACCCAACTACATACAATAGGAATCCAATGATCAGATTGTGGACAAATAAATCAAGGACACTCGACAACAAAGGATCCAACTTTATCGAGTCATCAAAGTAGGGCAACTCATGCACCAAGGCAAGTGGTTCACCCGGGGCCAAATTCAGCGGAAATTTATTCATTTGATGGGGAACCTCAATGAAATGGAGACCATTTCTTCTTAAGGAGGGAGGATTTATCCATATGGATCTTGGTGTCTACCCACCTTTTCCAACTGACAAAAAATAGTTTTCTGACAATTTTGGCAATTTACTATTTTTAGCAGTTTTAACTGCTGCGGCCATTTTGAGGGCCTAAATGAAGTTTTTTCATGAAAGAGCTCTTGAAGGCATCTTTGAGCGCCCAAAATGAATCACATCGATGATACCTTTCCAACGGTCTATGAAACGCCTAAAACGAAGATCGTATGTAAAAGTTACGACCCCGAGAAGTTGATGTACTAACTTACCCAAACGGGGCCCACATTACTTTTGATGCTTCATCTCCTAGGGTTAGGTTTTTAAATGTATAGGGTTTTTTGAATTCTTGGTTATTGTAAAAAGGCCTTCAGATCCTCATTGTAACCTTCTTCTTACGAATGCACACTGTCTTCACATCTCTTCTCAGAGATAAGCCGCCACCATTCCAGCAAGCTTGTTTCCGCTGCATTTTACAGTTTTCAGCTTATTTCGTTATTGAATAGAAAACCAATTTTATTGTTTCTCTTTTATTTTATGTGAAGCACCTATTAATAATCTGCATTCATTTTATTCTTCTCATAAAATCTGGATCAATGGTTTCAGAGCGGTCTACTCCTTGTGATCTTAATGCATGTACCCAACGAGGTCAGAGTACAAAGAGTTGTGTTTCGAGCTTGTTTCCCTTGAGGAAAGAAGCTCTTGCATGCCCAAGATAACTTCCATGGAAGTAGAAAATAAAAATGATAGGACTGGAGATCCTTTCAAACTGTTGATTGAGGAAGCCTTCATGCAATAGAGGAACGAGATGATGGATAGTTTCCCGCAAATCCTTCGTCAACTACCAACAGGTGACGCATCTTCTTCGAACGGAGGTGACGCCCCCTTCAAGGTAAAAATAAAATTCGATATTCCTATATTTAAAGGTCCGATAGACGCAGATGATGTAGACAAGTGGTTGAATCTACTAGAAGGGTATTTTTTTATCCATAACTTTTTGAATAGAGAAAATATTGCTTTGCGCTCCTTAAAGCCGTTACCCATGTCAAAGATTCGTGGGAAACTTTCTGTGAGCAAAAGGAAATAGAGGAAACCTCAATATTTTCAGTCACGACCACCTGGGAATCCTTTAGGGATGTTATTAAGTAACAATACTACCCTGTCGGAAGTTATGACGACATGTATACCAAGTGGACCACACTGCGGCAAGAAAGAGACCAAGTAGTGCCAGATTTCACAAATATCTTCCATATGTTGCGCACCAAGTTGGGTATCAAAGATTCAGAGAGACATTTGGTGCTTAAGTATCATGTTTCTATGCATAGATACATCCAAACTAAAATGGAATTTTTGGACATCTCATCCTTGGGCGCAACCTACCGATATGCCATCAAAATCGAGTAGAAGCTCAAACAAAAGATGCGGCAATTTGGGCCTAGGAACCCCTCACAAAAAAATCCAAGAAAGGGCGACCCCAACCCACCAAACAAAGGACAGAGAAAAGATGGACAGTATCAAAACAACCAATCCAAGATGCAAGCAAAGGACACCAGAAATACAAAGAAAGATACTGAGAAGTGGTGTGACTTCCATAAGAGCCCTTGGCATAATACTGCTGAATGTCTCTCAAAGTAGTCATTGGTGGCCAAAGTGAAAGCCTCTGAATCAAATGTCCATTTTGACTCTGAGCCTGAACTAGAAAGGGGAAGATGGATCATTGATGCAGAACCTAGTGACACCATTTCTACCACCAAGCTCCAGCCTGGTGAACCAAACGATCCAAAAGAAGGAGAGCGCCTCTTCCATTCATAGATGTGGGTAAAAGGCACCCTGTTGCACTTCATCGTTGATAGCGGTGGCCAGAAGAACCTCATCTCAGCAGAGGTTCTCAAGCAGTTGGCCCTGCCAACAACGTTGCACCCACAACCCTACACCATTGGATGGCTCCATGAAGGAAGTGATCTCTGCATCAGCCAACAATGATGACTATCGTACGACATCAAGCCCTTCAAAGATGACGTATTGTGTGATTTTTCTCCTCTCGAAGTTTGTGATGTTCTTTTGGGCCAACCTTATTTATCAAAATGTCATGTTGTATATGATTCTAGGCCTCGTAGTGTTATTATTACTTTGAACATGAAATTGTATAGGATACCCGAGGCAGTCCCACTTAGTGCTATTTCCTTGAATTAATGCAGGAAGTTCATCTCTCAGATGGGGAAGTTTGTCTTCTTCGTGATTCACTCTCAGAATAAGAGAAAGATCATAGCCACATCTAGGGTCTATGTGGCTGAACTCTCCACACAACAGAAGCAAGTAGATAAGGTCATGGAAGAATACTCAGATATCTTCTCCTCACCTACAGGGGTACCTCTGCACTGCCAGGTCAAGCACCCCATCGATATGACCCTCGATGCATCGCTGCCCAATGGGCCAGTCTATCATCGCTCTTTGTTAGAGAATGAGGAGATAGAGCAATAGATCTAAGAACTTCTCCACAAGGGGCACATCTGCCCCAACTCATCACCTTGCGGGAGCCCAATCATGTTGGTACAAAAGAAATATGGAACCTGGCGACTCTATATTGATTACCGGGATTTGAATAAAATCACAGTAAAAAATTGGTACCTGATTCTCCGAATCGATGACCTCCTTGATCAACTCACGGGGGCCAAATACTTCAGTAAGATTGATCTGAAGTTTGGCTACCACCAGGTCCTAATAGAACAGACAGATGTATGGAATACCACCTTCAAGTCAAAGGAAGGCCTTTTTCAATGGTTGGTCATGCCCTTTGGATTGACAAATTCTCTAGCCACTTTCATGAGAATGATGGACGATATCCTGCAACCATTAACCAATAATTTTGTAGTGGTGTATCTGGTTGACATTCTAATTTACAACAAGACTTGGGCTGAACACTTGCAACATATTCAACAGGTTCTGCACACCCTACGACAGCACAAGCTATACACCAACTTGGGAAAATTCTCCTTCGGTATGGATAGGTTCCATTACCTGGGCTACATCATTGATCAGCATGGAGTACATGTGGATCTAGCCAAGATCCAAGTCATTCGTGACTATCCGGCCCCAAAAACACTCATTGAGCTTCGGTGCTTCTTGGGCCTTGCCAATTTCTACCACAGGTTCATTTTGGGATTCTTCCATATTGCATGGGCCCTCATCCAAATAAACAGGGGTGGTGGTAAGGAGAAATTTACATGGGGGCGGTCCCAAAAACAAGCGTTCGATGATTTGAAGCAGCACTTGTGCTCAACACCAATACTTTCACTACCAGACTTGCAACATCCTTTTGAGATTGAGACAGATGCTTTAGACTATGTTGTGGGCATCATTCTCACTTAGCACAACCACCCTATGGCCTATCATAGTGAGACACTGTCAGATACTGTCGGCAAGTACCCTACTTACGACAAAGAAATGTACTCCATTGTGAAAGCATGCCGCCAGTGGAGACATTACATTCTTGGGAAGGAGATAGTCATCCACACTGATCATAAGCCACTGCATTTCATGCAGACACAGGGAAAATTGCAGAATGACCGCCATCAAAAGTGGTCCACATACTTGCAACAATTCCACCTCAAAATAAAGTATAAAACATGAAGCACCAATCACGTCGTTGATTGCCTCACCAGACCGCCAGTCGCGGCACTCACCACGGTGATATACTCTTGCGGCCTTGAGACATCTGGATGGCCCCAACTCTATGAGACAGACCCTGACTTCGCCACCACCTACCAAATGTTGGGTGCAAACACAGTTGTCGATAATTTCCACCTTTAGGGTGGGTTGTTGTGTCTTCTGGGCCATATTTGTGTTCCATCAAGTGAGCGAGTGAAGATGATCTGGGAAGCCCATTACAGTCAGGTGGAAGAACACTTCGGTGTCGAAACGACAGTGGTGATTCTATAAAAACATTTCTATCGATTGAAACTTCGACAAGAGGTCAACAAGTATATCAAGTCCTACATTTCTTGCATTATTGCCAAATCGACCACTAAGAAATAGGGCTTGTACACCCCTCTTCCTACTCCTAACAGGCCATGGGAATCCATATCAATGGACTACATGTCGATCCTTCCATCCACCAAGTGGGCAAATGACTTTGTTTTTGTGGTTGTTGATCGCTTTTCTAAGATGGCGATTTTGATTGCCTGGAAGAAGAGGATCATAGTAGAGGCCACTGCCAAGCTCTTCTTTGAACGAGTCTGGGTACATTTTGGAATCCCACAAACCATTGTCTCATATCGGGATAGTTGATTTCTCAACACATTCTGGTCGAGCCTCTGGTCGCTACTCGACACCAAGCTCACCAAATCCATGGCCTTCAACACCCAGACAGATGGCCAAACCGAGGTTTTAAATCGAATGATTGTACATATCCTTCGCATGTATAATTCAAAGAACCCTCACACATGGGATGAGATCCTTCCTTATGTCCAGTATAACTACAACTGAGCCCTGCATAGCTCAACCAGCCACAACCCCTTTCAACTGTGGTTGGGATTCCAACCATTTGGTCACATATATGTTGCACTTCCCCTTGCAACCACCTCAACCGAATCATCTCCTTCTCCAACTAAAGCTAAGAAATCCACCCGGTTTATTGAGCAGATCCAACACATCCTCCAACAGGTTCAGGATATCCTACAAAAGTCCAATGGCAAGTACAAACAATGCCATGATCAACATCGGGTGCCACATAAGTTTCAGGTGGGTGACAAAGTTTGGTTGCACTTGCAGAAAGAACACCTTAAAGGACCCCATCAGAAAATTCGTCCACTCCTTTATGGGCCATACACTATCACCAAGGTCTTTGGGGATAATTCTTTTGAGGTCAACATTCATCCTTTCCTTGGCCTGCACCCAGTGCTCAACGTGGATCTCCGTCACCCTTATTTCCCACCATTATTGGACACCTTAGAAGTAGCAGAACAACTGAAACCAACAGAGATCAACCCCGACTACATACAACATGCATTCAATGATAAGATTGTGGATAGACCTATCAAGGGCACTCAACAACAAAAGATTCATCTTTATCGAGTCGTCGAAGCATGGCAGCTCATGCACCAAGGCAAGTGGATCACCCATGGTCAAATTCAACAGAAATTTCCTCATTTGATGGGGGGCCTTAATGAAATGGATACCATTGATTCTTAAGGAGTGATGATGGATCCAAATGGATATCGGTGGCCACCCACCTTTTCCAACTAGCTCAAAAAAAATTTCAGACAATTTTGGCAATTTACTATTTTTAGCAGTTTTAACTTTCGGGGCCATTTTGAGGGCCTAAATGAAGGTTTTTTGGGATCAACCTCCTTAATGATATATAAAGGAATCATTGAGCCCCCTAAATGAATCTCCTCGATGATACCTTTCCAACAGGCTATCACATGCCTAAAACGAAGATTGTATGCAAAAGTTACGACTTCGGGAAGTTGATGTACTAACTTACCCAAATGGGGCCCACACGACTTTTGGCACTTCATATCCTAGGGTTAGGTTTTTGGATGTATAGGTTTTTTGGAATTCTTGCTTATTGTAAAAATTCCTTTAGAGCCTCATTGTAACCTTCTTCTTGCGAATGCGTGCTGCTATCACATCTCTTCTCAGAGATAAGCCGCCACCATTCCAACAAGCTTTTTTCCGCTGCATTTTACAGTTTTTAGCTTATTTCATTATTGAATAGAAAACCAGTTTTACTGTATCTCTGTTATTTTTTGTTAAGCACCTATTAATAATCTATATTCATTTCTTTCTACTCATAAAATCTAGATCAGTGGTTTCAGAGCGGTATGCTCCTTGTCATCTTAATGCATGTCCCCAACGAGGTCGGAGTACAAAGAGTTGGGTCTCGAACTTGTTTCTCTTGAGGACAGAAGCTCTCGCATGCCTAAGCAACCTTCCATGGCAGAAGAAAATAAATATTAAGGGACATGAGATCCTTTCAAAATTTTGATTGAGGAAGCCCTCACACAACAGAGGAACGAAATGATGGATAGTTTTGCGCAAATACTTTGGCGACTAACAACAGACGATGCATCTTCTTCGAACGGAGGCGCCGCCCCCTTCAAGGTACAAATAAACTTTGATATTCCTATATTTGAAGGTCATATAGATGCAGATGTTATAGACAAGTGGTTGAATCTACTAGAAGGGTATTTTTCTGTCCATAACTTTTCGAATAGAGAAAATATTACTTTTGCGCTCCTCAAAGCCATTCCCCATGTCAAAGATTGGTGGGAAGCTTTCTGTGAGAAAAAGGAAATAGAGGAAACCTCATTATTTTCAGTCATGACCACCTGGGAATCCTTCAAGGATGCTATTAAAGAACAATACTACCCTGTTGGAAGTTATGACGATCTGTATACCAAATGGACCACACTGTTGGATCATGTTGTCATTGATGCCAATGGTTTGTCATTGATGCCAATGGTTTGATTACTTGGGAGATTGTTGGATCATATGTCATTGATGTAAATGGTTTGGTTTGATTGATGTCATTGGTTGATGCCAAGTAATTGACTGATATGATTCCCTTGATTAGAATGGTTGGAGGACCCATGTCCAAGTGAAAACCAATCGATGCAAAGGTAAACAAATGGATGAACTCCAAAGTGGTCCCCTTATGGTGAAAGCTCTCACGGGAAGACGCTTTGCGGATTGAGTTATCCTAGAAGATTGGTTGGAGGACCCATGCTCTCATTATTGTCTTATCATGATTGATAAGGTGTACAAATGGATGAACTCCAAAGTGG
>JASDQU010099937.1:90526-145929 GCA_032191745.1 Picea mariana
GAGAAGCTATCATGATATCACCAACATTACCATTTAGATATCCAAGAATTGCTTGGAAAACATGAAATAGTGTTTAAACCATTTCTTGCAAGGAGACCACCTAACATAGGATTTGATCATGTCATTGAGATAGAAGAGGGGTTGAAGCTTGTGATCACCACACCCTATAGGAATTCAAAGAGGTTCAAAGATGAAATAGAGAAGTCCATACAAGAGTTGTTGGAGATGTGACATATCATGCCTATTTTTAGTCACTTCACTTCTTCAATTGTACTAGTGAAGAAGAAGGATGACACTATGAGGATTTGCATAGACTATAAGGAACTGAACAAGAAGACTATCAAATACAGATACACAATATTCATGATTGATGAGATGATAGATGAGATGCATGGAGTAGTGCACTTATCAAAGGTTTATATGCGATTAGGATACCACCAAATTTGGGTCAGAGAGGAGGATATCTGTAAAATAACATACATGTGTCACTATGGGAACTATGAGTTTCTAGTCATGCCCTTTGGGTTGACTAACACACTAGCTACCTTTCAGTTGTGCATGAACCATATCTACAAAAAATAGTTGAGGAAATTCTTACTGGTGTTCTTTGATAATATTATAATATATAACATGACGTGGGAGGAACATCTGAAGCATGTGTATGGGATTCTCATCATTAAGGAGGCACAGTCACTTTTTTCCAAGGAGGCCAAATGCGAGTTCAGGTTGACATATATCCTCTATCTAGGGAAGGTGATTGGTGTTGAGGGAGTAAAGGTGTATCAGGAGAATATCTAGACAATATTATATTGGCCCACTGATCCAAGAGGATCCTCAGGTCCAGAAAATGCTCAAAAGTAAAATTTCTCGGAATCAGATAAAACTGGTTTCATTGCGTCCATCTCATCGCTCTAATTCTGACCATATATTTACTTCCTCAAACAGACACCGTATGTGAAATTTATCACGTTCTGATCAAATTCCCAAACAGGTAAAAAGTCAATATTCAAAGTCAACGTTGACGTCAATAGTACGATAGGTGATGTCATCATGAAGTCATGATGAATTCATCATGATAACATGGAATCATATGGAGGTGACAAATGGTAGCTGATCGTATAATGATGTGGCAGAGGAGTGGCATGCTGACTGGGCAAGTGTGGCAGACGTGGTCGAATCATCACTTGACAAGTGTCACCAGGTGGGTGAATGTAATGGTGCCACATGTCTTAGTCATGGGCTACCACGTGGCACCCCTTATTAGTTTGTTGTTGTAAAAGGTTGTGAACTTCACAGGAGTCAATCCCGTGACCTCTGGGTGTGGGGAAAATTATTGGTAGGGCCAGGATACTAGCCCACCCATGGTGGAAATTAACCTCTATAGGTGCTTTATATTATTTAAGTTGTGTTGTTTGTTACGGTCACAGAGGAAAGGGATGGTTCTAGCCCCAACCCCCAGTTTATGTGCATACACCACCATACTTTCTAGCCCCCAACGTGTATATGCTCATGCAATAAGGTTAAGGTGCGGGGCCACCAGACTGGGCACTACCACCATATAACCAAGGGATGTAACCAACAGAGAGGGCCGATCGATGGGGGGCTTATCCCATCTGATCAGACCTTGGGTCTTGTGCATGCGCCAAAAGTCCAAGTTCCCCATGTCAAAGATTGGTGGGATAATTTCTGTGAGCAAAAGGAAACAGAGGAAACCTCATTATTTTTAGTCATAGCCACCTGGGAATCCTTCAGGGATGCTATTAAAGAACAATACTACCTTGTTGAAAGTTATGACAACCTGTATACAAAATGGACCACACTGCAGCTTGAAAGAGATCAAGCGGTGCCAGATTTCACAAATATCTTCCATACCTTGCGCACCAAGTTGGGTGTGAAAGATTCGAAGCGACATCTAGTTCTCAAGTATTGCGGTGCTCTAAATAGATATATCCATACCGAAATGAAATTTATGACATCTCATCCTTGGGCGCGACCTACCAATATGATGTCAAAATCGAGCATAAGCTCAAACAAAAGATGTGGCAATTTGGGCCTGGGAACCCCTCACAAAAAAATCCAGGAAAGGGAGGCCCCAACCCACTGAACAAAGGAAAGAGAAAATATGGATAGTATCAAGACAACAAGTCCAAGATGCAAGAAAATAAGGACACTGGAAAGATAAATAAAGATACCGGGAAGTGGTGCGAATTCCATAAGAGCCCTTGGAATAACATTGTTGACTGTTGCTCAAAGAAGTTGTTCGTGGTCGAAGTGAAAGCCTCTGAATCAAATGTGGATTCTAACTCTGAGCCTGAACCAGAAAGGTGAAGATGGAACATTGACATGGAACCCAGTGCCACCAATTGCTACCACCAAGCTCCAACCTGGTGAACCAGATGAGCCAGAAGAAGCAGAGCACCTCTTCCATTCACAGATGTGGGTAAAAGGCACCTCGTTGCATTTCATCATTGATAGAGATATCCAGAAGAACCTCATCTTAGTAGAGGTCCTCAAGCGGCTGGCCTTGCCAACAATACTGAACCCACAACACTACACCATTGGATGGATCCACCAAGGAAGCGATCTCCGCATTAGCCAACAGTGTTGACTATCGTACGGCATCAAGCCCTTCAAAGATGAGGTATTGTGTGATGTTGTTCCTCTCGAAGTTTGTGATGTTCTTTTGGGCCAACCTTATTTATGGAAACATCATGTTGTATATGAGTCTAGGCCTCTTAGTGTTATTATTACTTTGAATAGGAAATTGTACAGGATACCTGAGGCAGTCCCACCTAGTGATATTTCCTTGATCTCTGCTAAGCAATGCAGGAAGGTCATCTCTCAGATGGGGAAGTTTGTCTTATTTGTGATTCACTCTTAGAATAAGTGAAATATCACAGCTATATCCAGGGTCTATGCGGCCAACCTCTCCACACAGGAGAAGCAAGTAGATAAGGTCATGGAAGAATACTCAGATATTGTCTCCTCACCTACAAGGGTACCTCTGCATTACCAGGTCAAGCACCCCATCAATCTGACCCCCGGCACACCACTACCTAATGGGCCAGTCTATCGTCACTCATTGTTAGAGAATGAGGAGATCAAGAGACAGATCTAAGAAGTGCTCCACAAGGTCCACATCCACCCTAGCTCATCACCTTGCGGGAGCCCAATCATGCTGGTACAGAAGAAAGATGGAACTTGGCGACTTTGTATTGATTACCAGGCTTTGAATAAAATCATAGTTAGAAACATGTACCCGATTCCTCGAATCAATGACCTCCTTGATCAACTCACGGGGGAAAAATACTTCAGTAAGATTGATCTGAAGTCTGGCTACCACCAAGTCCTGATAGAACAGACAAATGTATGGAAGACCACCTTCAAGTCAAAGGAAGGCCTTTTTGAATGGTTGGTCGTGCCCTTTGGTTTGACAAATGCTCCAACCACTTTTATGAGGATGATGTACGATATCCTGTGACCATTCAACAATACTTTTGTAGTGGTGTATCTGAATGACATTCTAATTTACAACAAGACTTGGGTTGAACACTTGCAGCATATTTAACAGGTTCTGCACACCCTGCGGTAGCACAAGCTATATGCCAACTTGGAAAAATGCTCCTTCGGCATGGACAGGGTCCATCACCTTGGCTACACCATTGATAAGAATGGAGTACATATGGATTTAGCCAAGATCCAAGTCATCCTTGACTGGTCAGCCCCAACACCACTCACTGAGCTTCGGAGCTTCTTGGGCCTTACCAATTTCTACCATAGATTTGTGTCGGGATTCTCCTATATTGCATGGGCCCTTAGCCAAATAAACAGGGGTGGTGGTAAGGTGAAATTTGTGTGGGGTTGGTCCCAAAAACAAGCGTTCAATGATTTGAAGCAGTGCTTGTGCTCAGCACCAGTACTTTCACTACCATACCTACAACATCCCTTTGAGATCGAGACAGATGCTTCAAACTATGTTGTGGGTGTCGTTATCACTCAACACGGCCACCCCGTGGCCTATCATAGTGAGACACTGTCAGATATTGTCCATAAGTACCCTACTTAGGAAAAAGAAATGTAATCCATTGTGCAAGCATGTCGCCAGTGGAGACATTACATTCTTGGGAAGGAGACAGTCATCCACACTGATCATAAGCCATTGCAGTTCATGTAGACACAGGGAAAATTGCAGAATGACCGCCATCAAAAGTGGTCCACATACTTGCAAAAATTCCACCTCAACATCAAGTATAAAACATGAAGCACCAATCGCATTGTTGATTGCCTCAGCAGACCACCAGTCCCGAGAATCACCACGGTGCTAGACTCTTGCAGCCATGAGACATCTAGATGGCCCCAACTTTATGAGATAGACCTTGACTTTGCCACCACCTACCAAATGTTGGGTGCAAATGCAGTTGTCGATAATTTCCATCTTCAGGATGGGTTGTTGTGTCGTCTGGGCCATATATGTGTTCCATAAAGTGAGCGAGCAAAGCTGATCTGGGAAGCCCACTATAGTCGGGTGGCAAGACACTTCGGCATCGAAATGACAGTGGTGATGCTACAGAAACATTTCTACTGGCCGAAAATTCAACAGGAGGTCAACAAGTATATCAAGTCCTACACTGCCTGCGCTATTTTCAAACCGACCACTAAGAAACAAGGCATGTACACCCCTCTTCCTACACCAGGTAGGCCATGAGAATCCATCTCAATGGACTACATGTCAGGCTTCTCATCCACCAAGCAGGGAAAGGACTGTGTTTTTGTGGTTGTTGATCGCTTTTCTAAGATGGTGATTCTGGTTGCCTACAAGAAGAGCATCACAGTAGAGGCCACTTCCAAGCTCTTCTTTGAATGAGTCTGGGTACATTTTGGAATCCCACAAACCATTCTCTCAGATCGGGATAGTCAATTTCTCAGCACATTCTGGTTGAGCCTCTGGCCGTTACTGGACACCAAGCTCACAAAATCCATGGCCTTCCACCCCCAGACAGATGGCCAAACCGAGGTTGTAAATCTAATGATTGTACATATCCTTCGCATGTATAATTCAAAGCACCCTCACATATGGGATGAGAGCCTACCCTATGTCGAGCATAGCTACAATCGATCCCTACATAGCTCAACCGACCACAGCCCCTTTCAACTGGGGTTGGTATTCCAACCATTGGGTCCCATAGAAGTTACACTTCCCCTTGCGGTCACCTCAACCAACTCATCTCCTGCTCCAACTGAAGATGACAAAGCCACCTGGTTCAATGAGCAGATCCAACACATCCACCAACAGGTTTAGGATATCCTACAGAAGTTCAATGACAAGTACAAACAACGACATGATCAACATCGGGTGCCACATAAGTTTCAGGTGGACAACAAATATTGGTTGTACTTGCAGAAAGAATGCCTTACAGGACCCCATCGAAAGCTTCACCCACTCTATTATGGGCCAGACACTATCACCAAGGCCATGGGGGATAATTCTTTTGAGCTCAACATTCCTCCTTTCCTTGGCATACACCTAGTGTTCAACATGGATCTCGTTTGCCCCTATTTTCCACTATTATTGAACACCTCAGAATTAGCAGAACAGTTGACAGCAACAAAGCTCAAACCTGACTGCATACAAAAAGAATCCAATGATCAGGTTGTGGACAGACACATCAAGGGCACTCGACAACAAAGAATCCAACTTTATCGAGTCGTCAAAGTAGGGCAGCTCATGCACAGAGGCAAGTGGCTCACCTAGGGCCAAATTCAGCAGAAATATCCTCATCTAATGGGGGACCTCAATGAAATGGAGACCATTGATTCCTAAGGAGGTATGATTGATCCATATGTATATTGGTGGCCACTCACCTTTTCCAACAGGATTAAAACAATTTTCTGACAATTTTGGCAATTTACTATTTTTAGCAGTTTTAACTTCCGGGGCCATTTTGAGGGCCTAAATGAAGGTTTTTCCAGATCGATCTCCTCAATGATATCCAAAGGCATCATTGAGACCCCAAAATGAATATATTCGACGATACCTTTCCAATGGGCTATCACACACCTAAAACGGAGATCGTATGCAAAAGTTACAACCCCGGGACGTTGATGTACTAACTTACCCAAACGGGGCTCACATGACTTTTGGCGCTTCATATCCTAGGGTTAGGTTTTTGGATGTCTATGGTTTTGGGAATTATTTTTTATTTTTAAAATGCCTCCAGAGCCTCATTGTAAACTTCTTCTTGCGAATGCGCGTTGTCGTCACATCTCTTCTCAAAGATAAGCTGCCACCATTTCAGCAAGCTTGTTTCTGCTGCATTTTACAGTTTTCATCTTATTTCGTTATTGAATAGAAAACCAATTTTACTGTATCTCTGTTATTTTGTGTTAAGAACCTGTTAATAATATGTATTCATTTCTTTCTACTCATAAAATTTGGATCAGTGGTTTCAGAGCGGTCTGCTCCTTGTCATCTTAATGCATGTCCCCAACGAGGTCGGAGTACAAAGAGTTGGGTCTTGAGATTGTTTCTCTTGAGGAAAGAAGCTCTCACACGCCCAAGCGACCTTTGATGGCAGGAGAAAAGAAATATGATGGGATAGGAGGTCCGTTCAAACTTTTGATTGAGGAATCCCTCACGGAACAAAGGAACGAGATGATGGATAGTTTCGCGCAACTCCTTCGGCGATTACCAACAAGTGACGCATCTTCTTTGAACAGAGGCGCCGCCCCCTTCAAGGTAAAAATAAACTTTGATATTCCTATATTTGAAGATCAGATAGACACAGATGCTATAGACAAGTGGTTGAATCTACTAGAAGAGTATTTTTCTATCCATAACTTCTCGAATGGAGAAAATATTACTTTTGCACTCCTAAAAGTCGTTCCCCATGTCAAAGATTGGTGGGAAACTTTTTGTGAGCAAAAGGAAACAGAGGAAACCTCATTATTTTCAGTCACAGCCACCTCGTAATACTTCAAGGATGCTATTAAGGAACAATACTAGCCTGTTGGAAGTTATGACGACCTGTATACCAAATGGACCACGATGCGGTAAGAAAGAGACCAAGTAGTGCCAGATTTCACAAATATCCTCCATACCTTGCGCACCAAGTTGGGTATCAAAGATTCAGAGAACAATCTGGTGCTCAATTATTGCACTGCTCTGCGTATATATATCCATACTAAAATGAAATTTATGTACATCTCATCCTTGGGAGCGGCCTACCGTTATGCCATCAAAATCGAGTAGAAGCTCAAACAAAAGATGCGGCAATTTGGTCCTGGGAACCCCTCACAACAAAATCTAGGAAAGGGAAGGCCCAACCCACTGAAAAAAGGATAGAGCAAAGATGGACAATATCAGGAAAACTAGTCCAAGCCGCAAGCAAACAAGGACACCAGAAAGACAAAGAAAGATACCAGGAAGTAGTGCGACTTCCATAAGAGCCCTTGGCATAATACTGCTCATTGTCGCTCAAAGCATTCGTTGGTGGCTGAAGTGAAAGCCTCTGAATTAGATGCGGATTCTGACTCTGAGCTTGAACCAGAAAGGGAAATATGGATCATTGACGCAGAACCCAGTGCCACCATTGCTACCACCAAGCTCCAGCCTGGTGAACCAGATGAGACAAAAGAAGGAGAGCACCTCTTCCAATCACAAATGTGGGTAAAAGGCACCCCACTACACTTCATCATTGATAGCGTTAGCCAGAAGAAACTCATCCCAGCAGAGGTCACCAAGCGGTTGGCCCTGCCAACAATGCTGCACCCACAACCCTACACCATCAGATGGCTCTGTCAAGGAAGCGATCTTCGCGTCAGCCAATAGTGCTGACTATCATACTACATCAAGCCCTTCAAAGACGAGGTATTGTGTGATGTTGCTCCTCTCAAAGTTTGTGATGTTCTTTTGGGCCAACCTTATTTATGGAAACTTCATGATGTATATGAGTCTAGGCTTCATAGTGTTATTATTACTTTGACAAGGAAATTGTACAGGATACCCGAGGAAGTCCCACCTAGTGCTATTTATTTGATCTCTGCTAAGTAATGCGGGAAGGTCATCTCTCAGACGGTGAAGGTTGTCTTCTTCTTGATTTGCTCTCAGAATAAGCGAAAGATCATAGCCACATCCAGGGTCTCTGTGGTCGACCTCTCCACACAATAGAAGCAAGTAGATAAGGTCATGGAAGAATACTCAGATATCTTCTCCTCACCTACAAGGGTACCTCTGCACTGCCAGGTCAAGCACCCCATCTATCTGACCCCCGACGCACCGCTTCCCAATGGGCAAGTATATCGTCGTTCTTTGTTAAAGAATGAGGAGATCAAGTGACAGATCCAAGAACTGCTCCACAAGGGGCACATCCGCCCTAGCTCATCACCTTGTAGGACCCAATCGTGCTGGTATATAAGAAAGATGGAACCTGGTGACTCTGTATTGATTACCGGGCTTTGAATAAAATCACAGTCAGAAACCGATACCCGATTCTAGGAATCGATGACCTCCTTGATCAACTCGTGGGGGCCAAATACTTCAATAAGATTGATCTGAAGTCTAGCTACCACCAAGTCCCGATAGAACAGATAGATGTATGAAAGACCGCCTTCAAGTCAAAGGAAGGCCTTTTTGAATGGTTGGTCATGCCCTTTGGTTTGACAAATTCTCTAGCCACTTTCATGAGAATGATGGACGATATCATGCGACCATTCACCAATACTTTTGTAGTGGTGTATCTGGATGACATTCTAATTTACAGTAAGACTTGGGTTGAACACTTGCAGCATATTCAACAGGTTTTAACACCCTGCGGCAGCACAAGCTATACGCCAACTTGGAAAAATGATCCTTCGGCATGGACAGGGTCCATTACCTGGGCTACATCATTGATCAACATCGAGAACATGTGGATCCGATCAAGATCCAATTTATCCATGATTGGTTGGCCCCAAAAAAAATCATTGAGCTTCGGAGCTTTTTGGGCCTAGCCAATTTCTACCGCAGGATCGTGTTGGGATTCTCCCATATTGTATGGATCCTCAGCCAAATAAACAGGGGTGTTGGTAAGGCGAAATTTGTGTGGGGCCGGTCCCAATAACAAGCATTCGATGATTTGAAGCAACGCTTGTACTCAACACCAGTACTTTCACTACCAGACTTGCAACATCCCTTTGAGATTGAGATAGATGCTTCAGACTATGCTGTGGGAGTTGTTCTCACTCAGCACGACCACCCCGTGGCCTATCATAGTGAGACATTTTCAGATACTATCCGTAAGTACCCTACTTACGACAAAGAAATTTACTCTATTGTGCAAGCATGCCACTAGTGGAGAAATTACATGCTTGGGAAGGAGACAGTCATCCACACTGATCATAATCCACTGCAATTCATGCAGACACAGGGAAAATTGCAGAATGACTGACATCAAAAGTGGTCCACATACTTGCAGCAATTCCACCTCAACATCAAGTATAAAAAAGGAAGCATCAATCGTGTCGTTGATTTCCTCAGTAGACTGCCAGTCGTGGCACTCACCATGGTGTTAGACTCTTGAGGCCATGAGACATATGGATGTCCCCAACTCTATGAGACAGACCCTGACTTCACCACCACCTACCAAATGTTGGGTTCAAACACAGTTGTCAATAATTTTCATCTTCAGCATGGGTTGTTGTGTCGTCTGGGCCATATATGTGTTCCATTAAGTGAGCGAGTGAAGCTAATCTGGGAATCCCACTATAGTCAGGTAGCAGGACACTTCGGCATCGAAAAGACAGTGGCGATCCTACAGAAACATTTCGACTGGTCGAAACCTCGACAAGAGGTCAGCAACTATATCAAGTCCTACACTACCTATGCTATTGCCAAACCGACCACTAAGAAACACTGCATGTACACCCCTCTTCCTACTCTTGACAGGTCATGATAATCCATCTCAATGGACTACATGTCGAGCCTCCCATCCACCAAGCGGGAAAATGACTATGTTTTTGTGGTTTTTGATCTCTTTTCTAAGATGGCGATTATGGTTGCCTGCAAGAAGAGCATCACAGCAGAGGCCACTGCCAAGCTCTTCTTTGAACGAGTCTGGGTACATTTTGGAATCCCACAAACCATTGTCTCATATTGGGATAGTTGATTTCTCAATACATTATGGTCGTTGCTGGACACCAAGATCACCAAATCTACAGCCTTCCACCCCTAGACAGATGGCCAAACCAAGGTTGTAAATCGAATGATTGTACATATCCTTCGCATGTATAATTCAAAGCACCCTCACACATGGGATGAGAGCCTTCCCTATGTCCATCATAGCCACAACCAAGACCTACATAGCTCAACCGACCACAACCCCTTTCAAGTGGGGATGGGATTCCAACCATTGGGTCCCATAGATGTTGCACTTCCCCTTGCAGTCACCTCGACCGACTCATCTCCTGCTCCAACTGAAGCTAACAAAGCCACCCAACTCATTGAGTGGATCCAGCACATCCTGCAACAGGTTCAAGATATCCTATAGAAGTTCAATGAAAAGTATAAAAAATGCCATGATCAACATCGGGTGCCACATAAGTTTCAGGTGGGCGAAAAAGTTTGGTTGCACTTGCAAAAAGAATTCCTTATAGGACCCCATCGAAAGCTTTTCCCACTCCATTATGGGCCATACACTATCACCAAGGCCACGGGGGATAATTCTTTTGAGCTCGACATTCCTCCTTTCCTTGGCCTGCACCCAGTGTTCAACATGGATCTCCTTCGCCCTTATTTCCCACCATTATTAGACACCTCAGAAGTAGCAGAAAAGTTGACACCAACAGAGCTCAACCCCAACTACATACAACAGGCATCCAATTATCAGATTGTGGACAAATAAATCAAGGACACTCGACAACAAAGGATCCAGCTTTATCGAGTCGTCAAAGCAGGGCAGCTCATGCACCAAGGCAAGTGGTTCACCCGGGGCCAAATTCAGCAGAAATTTCTTCATTTGATGGGGAACCTCAATGAAATGGAGACCATTTATTCTTAACGATGGAGGATTTATCCATATGGATCTCGGTGGCTACCCACCTTTTCCAACTGACAAAAAATAGTTTTTTGACAATTTTGGCAATTTACTATTTTTAGCAGTTTTAACTGTTGTGGCCATTTTGAGGGCCTAAATGAAGTTTTTTCAGGAACAAGCTCCTGAAGGCATCATTGAGCCCCCAAAATGAATCACCTCGATGATACCTTTCCAACGATCTATGACACGCCTAAAACAAAGATCGTATGTAAAAGTTACGACCCCGAGAAGTTGATGTACTAACTTACCCAAATGGGGCCCACATTACTTTTGGTGCTTCATCTCCTAGGGTTAGGTTTTTAAATGTATAGGGTTTTGTGCATTCTTGGTTATTGTAAAAAGGCCTTCAGAGCCTCATTGTAACCTTCTTCTTATGAATGCACACTGTCATCACATCTCTTCTCAGAGATAAGCCGCCACCATTCCAGCAAGCTTGTTTCCACTGCATTTTACAGTTTTTAGCTTATTTCGTTATTGAATAGAAAACCAGTTTTATTGTTTCTCTTTTATTTTATGTGAAGCACCTAATAATCTGTATTCATTTTATTCTTCTCATAAAATCTGGATCAGTGGTTTCAGAGCGGTCTACTCCTTGTGATCTTAATGCATGTACCCAACGAGGTCAGAGTACAAAGAGTTGTGTTTTGAGCTTGTTTCTCTTGAGGAAAGAAGCTCTTACATGCCCAAGAGACCTTCCATGGCACTAGAAAAGAAAAATGACAGGACTGGAGTTCCTTTCAAACTATTGATTGAGGAAGCCCTCACGCAATAGAGGAACGAGATGATGGATAGTTTCCCGCAAATCTTTCGGCAACTACCAACAGGTGACGCATCTTCTTCGAACGAAGGTGTCGCCCCCTTCAAGGTACAAATAAACTTCGATATTCCTATATTTGAAGGTACGATAGACACAGATGCTGTAGACAAGTGGTTGAATCTACTAGAAGGGTATTTTTTTGTCCATTTTGAATAGAGAAAATATTGCTTTACGCTCCTCAAAGCCGTTACCCATGTCAAAGATTCGTGGGAAACTTTATGTGAGCAAAAGAAAATAGAGGAAACCTCAATATTTTCAGTCATGACCACCTGGGAATCCTTCATGGATTTTATTAAATAACAATACTACCCTGTCAGAAGTTATGATGACATGTATACCAAGTGGACCACACTGCGGCAAGAAAGAGACCAAGTAGTGCCAGATTTCACAAATATATTCCATACCTTGCGCACCAAGTTGGGTATCAAAGATTCAGAGCAACATTTGGTGCTTAAGTATCATGGTTCTATGCATAGATACATCCAAATCGAAATGGAATTTTTGGACATCTCATCCTTGGGCACAACCTACCGATATGCCATCAAAATCGAGCAGAAGGTCAAACAAAAGACGCGGAAATTTGGGCCTAGGAACCCCTCACAAAAAAATCCAGGAAAGGGCGACCCCAACCCATCGAGCAAAGGACAGAGAAAAGATGAACAGTATCAAGACAACCAATCCAAGCTGCAAGTAAAGGACACCGGAAAGACAAAGAAAGATACCGAGAAGTGGTGTGACTTCCATAAGATCCCTTGGCATAACACTGCTGACTGTCGCTCAAAGTAGTCATTGGTGGCCAAAGTAAAATCCTCTGAATCAGATGTCGATTCTGACTTTGAGCCTGAACTAGAAAGGGGAAGACAGATCATTGATGTGGAACCTAGTGACATAGTTGCTACCACCAAGCTCCAGCCTGGTGAACCAAATGACCCAGAAGAAGGAGAGCACCTCTTCCATTCACAGATGTGGGTAAAAGGCACCCCGTTGCACTTCATCGTTGATAGCGGTGGCCAGAAGAACCTCATCTCAGCAGAGGTTCTCAAGAAGTTGGCTCTACCAACAACGTTGCACCCACAACCCTACACCATTGGATGGCTCCGTCAAGGAAGCGATCTCTGCATCAGCCAACAGTGATGACTATCGTACGACATCAAGCTCTTCAAAGACGACATATTGTGTGATTTTTCTCCTCTCGAAGTTTGTGATGTTCTTTTGGGCCAAACTTATTTATCGAAATGTCATGTTGTATATGAGTCTAGGCCTCGTAGTGTTATTATTACTTTGAACATGAAATTGTACAGGATACCCGAGGCAGTCCCACCTAGTGTTATTTCCTTGATCTCTGCTAAGCAATGCAGGAAGGTCATCTCTCATATGGGGAAGTTTGTCTTCTTCATGATTCACTCTCAGAATAAGAGAAAGATCATAGCCACATCCAGGGTCTCTGTGGCTGAACTCTCCACACAACAGAAGCAAGTAGATAAGGTCATGGAAGAATACTCGGATATCTTCTCCTCACCTACAGGGGTACCTTTGCATTGCCAGGTCAAGCACCCCATCAATATGACCCTCGATGCACCGCTGCCCAATGGGCCAGTCTATCATTGCTCTTTGTTAGAGAATGAGGGGATCGAGAAATAGATCCAAGAACTTCTCCACAAGGGGCACATCCGCCCTAGCTCATCACCTTGCGGGAGCCCAATCATGTTGGTACAAAAGAAATATGGAACCTGGTGACTCTATATTAATTACCGGGCTTTGAATAAAATCACAGTCAGAAATTGGTACCCGATTCCCCGAATCAATGACCTCCTTGATCAACTCCCGGGGGCCAAATACTTCAGTAAGATTGATCTGAAGTTTGGCTACCACCAGGTCCCAATAGAACAGATAGATGTATGGAATACCACCTTCAAGTCAAAGGAAGGCCTTTTTCAATGGTTGGTCATGCCCTTTGGATTGACAAATTCTCCAGCCACTTTCATGAGAATGATGGACGATATCCTGCAACCATTAACCAATAATTTTGTAGTGGTGTATCTGGATGACATTCTAATTTACAACAAGACTTGGGATGAACACTTGCAACATATTCAACAGGTTCTGCACACCCTATGACAGCACAAGCTATACACCAACTTGGAAAAATTCTCCTTCGACATGGACAGGTTCCATTACCTGGGCTACATCATTGATCAACATGCAGTACATGTGGTTCTAGCCAAGATCCAAGTCATTCGTGACTATCCGGCCCCAAAAACACTCATTGAGCTTTGGTGCTTCTTGGGCCTTGCCAATTTCTACCACAGGTTCATGTTGGGATTCTCCCATATTGCATGGGCCCTCATCCAAATAAACAGGGGTGGTGGTAAGGTGAAATTTACATGGGGCCGGTCCCAAAAACAAGCGTTCGATGATTTGAAGAAGCACTTGTGCTCAACACTAGTAATTTCACTACCAGACCTGCAACATCCCTTTGAGATCGAGACAGATGCTTCAGACTATGTTGTGGGCATCATTCTCACTCAGCACAACCACCCTGTGGCCTATCATAGTGAGACACTGTCAGATACTGTCGGCAAGTACCCTACTTATGACAAAGAAATGTACTCCATTGTGAAAGCATGCCGCCAGTGGAGACATTACATTCTTTGGAAGGAGACAGTCATCCACACTGATCATAAGCCACTGCATTTCATGCAGACACAGGGAAAATTGCAAAATGACCGCCATCAAAAGTGGTCCACATACTTGCAGCAATTCCACCTCAACATAAAGTATAAAACATGAAGCACCAATCACGTCGTTGATTTCCTCAGTAGACCACCAGTCATGGCACTCACCACGGTGATAGAATCTTGTGGCCTTGAGACATCTGGATGGCCCCAACTCTATGAGATAGACCATGACTTCGCCACCACCTACCAAATGTTGGGTGCAACACATTTGTTGATAATTTCCATCTTTAGGGTGGGTTGTTGTGTCTTCTGGGCCATATCTATGTTCCATCAAGTGAGCGAGTGAAGATGATATGGGAAGTCCATTACATTCAGGTGGAAGGACACTTAGGTGTCGAAACGACAGTGGCGATTCTACAAAAACATTTCTATCGGCCGAAACTTCGACAAGAGGTCAGCAAGTATATCAAGTCCTGCATTGCCTGCATTTTCCAAACCGACCACTAAGAAATAGGGCTTGTACACCCCTCTTCCTACTCCTGACAGGCCATGGGAATCCATATCAATGGACTACATGTCGGTCCTTCCATCCACCAAGCGGGCAAATGACTTTGTTTTTGTGGTTGTTGATCGCTTTTCTAAGATGGCGATTTTGATTGCCTACAAGAAGAGCATCATAGTAGAGGCCACTGCTAAGCTCTTCTTTGAACGAGTCTGGGTACATTTTGGAATCCCACAAACCATTGTCTCAGATCGGGATAGTCGATTTCTCATCACATTTTGGTCGAGCCTCTAGTCGCTACTCGACACCAAGATCACCAAATCCACAGCCTTCCACACCCAGACAGATGGCCAAACCGAGGTTTTAAATCGAATGATTGTACATATCCTTTGCATGTATAATTCAAAGCACCCTCACACATGGGATGAGAGCCTTCCCTATGTCCAGTATAACTACAATCGAGCCTTGCATAGCTCAACCAGCCACAGCCCCTTTCAACTGTGGTTGGGATTCCAACCATTTGGTCACATAGATGTTGCACTTCCCCTTGTGACCACCTCGACCGACTCATCTCCTGCTCCAACTAAAGATAATAAAGCCACCCAGTTCATTGAGTAGATCCAACACATCCACCAACAGGTTCAAGATATCCTACAGAAGTCCAATGGCAAGTATAAACAATGCCATGATCAACATTGGGTGCCACATAAGTTTCAGGTGGGCGACAAAGTTTGGTTGCACTTGTAGAAAGAACACCTTAAAGGACCCCATCGGAAGCTTCGCCCACTCCATTATGGGCCATACACTATCACCAAGGTCTTTGGGGATAATTCTTTTGATCTCAACATTCATCCTTTCCTTGGCCTGCACCTAGTGTTCAATGTGGATCTCTGTCACCCTTATTTCCCACCATTATTGGACACCTTAGAAGTAGCAGAACAGCTGAAACCAACAAAGCTCAACCCCGACTGCATACAATAGGAATCCAATGATAATATTGTGGACAGATAGATCAAGGGCACTCGACAACAAAAGATTCATCTTTATCGAGTCGTCAAAGCATGGCAGCTCATGCACCAAGGCAAGTGGATCACCCATGGTCAAATTCAGCAGAAATTTCCTCATTTGATGGGGGACCTTAATGAAATTGATACCATTGCTTCTTAAGGAGGGATTATGGATCCAGATAGATATCAGTGGCCACCCACCTTTTCCAACTAGCTCAAAAAAGTTTTCAGACAATTTTGGCAATATCTATTTTTAGCAGTTTTAACTTTCGGGGCCATTTTGAGGGCCTAAATGAAGGTTTTTTGGGATCAAGCTCCTAAATGATATCTAAAGGCATCATTGATCCCCCTAAATGAATCTCCTTGATGATACCTTTCCAACAGGCTATCACATGCCTAAAACGAAGATTGTATGCAAAAGTTATGACTCCGGGAAGTTGATGTACTAACTTACCCAAATGGGGCCCACGTGACTTTTGGCACTTCATCTCCTAGGGTTAGGTTTTTGGATGTATAGGGTTTTTGGCATTCTTGCTTATTGTAAAAATGCCTTCAGAGCCTCATTGTAACCTTCTTCTTGCGAATGCGCGCTGCTATCACATCTCTTCTCAGAGATAAGCCGCCACCATTCCAACAAGCTTTTTTCTGCTGCATTTTACAGTTTTCAGCTTATTTCATTATTGAATAGCAAACCAGTTTTACTGTATCTATGTTATTTTTTGTTAAGCACCTATTAATAATCTATATTCATTTCGTTCTACTCATAAAATCTGGATCAGTGGTTTCAGAGCGGTCTGCTCCTTGTCATCTTAATGCATGTCCCCAACGAGGTCGGAGTACAAAGAGTTGGGTCTCGAGCTTGTTTCTCTTGAGGATAGAAGCTCTCACATGCCTAAGCGACCTTCCATGGCAGGTGAAAAGAAATATGAAGGGACATGAGATCCTTTCAAACTGTTGATTGAGGAAGTCCTCACACAACAGAGGAACGAAATGATGGATAGTTTTGCGCAAATCCTTTGGCGATTAACAACAGACGATGCATCTTCTTCGAACGGAGGTGCCGCCCCCTTCAAGGTACAAATAAAATTTGATATTCCTATATTTGAAGGTCATATAGATGCATATGTTGTAGACAAGTGGTTTAATCTACTAGAAGGGTATTTTTCTATCCATAACTTTTCGAATAGATAAAAGATTACTTTTGCGCTCCTCAAAGCCATTCCTCATGTCAAAGATTGGTGGGAAGATTTCTGTGAGAAAAAGGAAACAGAGGAAACCTCATTATTTTTAGTCATGACCACCTGAGAATCCTTCAAGGATGCTATTAAAGAACAATACTACCCTGTTGGAAGTTATGACGACCTGTATACCAAATGGACCGCACTGCAGCAAGAAAGAGACCAAGCAGTGCCAGATTTCACAAATATCTTCCATACCTTGTGCACCAAGTTGGGTTCAAATATTCAGAGTGACATATGGTGCTAAATTATCGTGGTTCTCTGCATATATACATCCAAACCGAAATGGAATTTCTAGACATCTCATCCTTGGGCGCAACCTACCGATATGTTGTCAAAATCAAGTAGAAGCTCAAACAAAAGACACGACAATTTAGGCATGGGAACCCCTCAAAACAAAAGCTAGGAAAGGGCAGCTCCAACCCATCGAACAAAGGACAGAGCAAAGATGGACAGTATCAGGACAACAAGTCCAATACGCAAGCAAAGAAAGACACCGGAAATACAAAGAAAGATATTGGGAAGTGGTGCGATTTCTATAAGATTCCTTGGCATAACATTGTTGACTGCCACTCAAAGAAGCCACCGGTGGCCAAAGTGAAATCCTCTAAATCAGATGTGGATTCTGAATCTAAGCTTGAAGGAGAAAGAGGAAGACGGATCATTGACACAGAACCCAGTGCCACTATTGCTACCACCAATCTCTAGCATGGTGAGCCAGACGAGCCAGAAGAAGGAGAGCGCCTCTTCCATTAACAGATGTGGGTAAAAGGCACCCCGCTGCACTTCATCATTGACAGCGGTAGCCAGAAGAACCTCATCTCAGCAGAGGTCATCAAGCAACTGGCCCTGCTAACAATGCCGCACCCACAACCCTACACCATTGGATGGCTCCACCAAGGAAGCGATCTCCACATCATCCAACAGTGTCGATTATCGTACAACATCAAGCCCTTCAAAGACAACGTATTTTGTGATGTTTCTCTTCATGAAATTTGTAATTTTCTTTGGGGCCAACCTTATTTATGGAAATTTCATGTTGTATATGAGTCTAGGCCTCGTAGTGTTATTATTAATTTGAACAAGAAATTGTACAGGATACCCAAGGCAGTCCCACCTAGTTCTATTTCCTTGATCTCTATTAAGAAATGCAGGAAGGTCATCTCTCAGACGGGGAAGTTTGTCTTCTTCATGATTCACTCTCAGAATAAGAGAAAGATCACATCCACATACAGGGTCTTCACAGCCGACCTCTCCACATATCAGAAGCAAGTAGATAAGGTCGTGGAAGAATACTCGGATATCATCTCCTCACCTATAGGGGTACCTCTACACTACCAGGTCAAGCACCCCATCGATCTGACCCCCGACGCATCGTTGCTCAGTGGGAAGGTCTATCGTCACTCTTTGTTAGAGAATGAGGATATCAAGTGATAGATCCAAGAACTTCTCCACAAGGGGCAAATCCGCCCTAGCTCATCACCTTTCAGGAGCCCAATTGTGTTGGTACAGAAGAAATATGGAACCTGACGACTCTATATTGATTATCGGGCTTTGAATCAAATCACAATTAGAAACTGGTACCCGATTCCCCGAATCGATGACCTCCTTGATCAACTCACGGGGGATAGATACTTTAGTAAGATTTATCTGAAGTCTATCTACCACCAGGTCCCGATAGAACAGACAGATGTATGGAAGACAACCTTCAAGTCAAAGGAAGGCCTTTTTTAATGGTTGGTCATGCCCTTTGGTTTGAAAAATGCGCTAGCGACTTTCATGAGAATGATGGACGATATCCTGCAACCATTCACCAATACTTTTTTAGTGGTGTATCTGGATGACATTCTAATTTACAACAAGACATGGGATGAACACTTTAGCATATTCAGCAGGTTCTGCACACCCTACCGCAACACAAGCTATACACCAACTTGGAAAAATGATCCTTCGGCATGGATAGGTTCCATTACCTGGGCTACATCATTGATCAGCATGGAGTACATGTGGATCCAACCAATATCCCAGTCATCCGTGACTGGCCGACCCCAACAACACTCACTGAGCTTCATAGCTTCTTGGTCGTTGCCAATTTCTACCGCAGGTTCATGTTGGGATTCTCCCATATTGCATGGGCCCTCATCGAAATAAACAGGGGTGGTGGTAAGGCGAAATTTGTGTGTGCCTTTCCCAACAACAAGTGTTCGATGATTTGAAGCAGCGCTTGTGCTCAGCACCAGTACTTTCACTACCAGACCTGCAACATCCCTTTGATATCGAGACAGATGCTTTAGACTATGTTGTGGGCATTGTTCTAACTCAGCACAACCACCCCGTGGCCTATCATAGTGAGACACTGTCTGATAATTTCCGTAAGTACCCTACTTAAGACAAAGAAATGTACTCCATTATGAAAGCATGCTGCCATTAGAGACATTACATTCTTGGGAAGGAGACAATCATCCACGCTAATCATAGGCCACTACAGTTCATGCAGACACAGGGAAAATTGCAGAATGACCGCCATCAAAAGTGGTCCACATACTTGCAACAATTCCACCTTAACATCAAGTATGAAACATGAAGCACCAATCACGTCATTGATTGCCTCAGCAAACGACCATTCGTGACACTCACCACAATGCTAGAATCTTGCGGCCATGAGACATATGGATGGCCCCAACTCTATGGGAAAGACCCTGACTTCACCACCACCTACCAAATGTTGGGTGCAAAAACATTTGTCGATAATTTCCATCTTCGGGATGGATTGTTGTGTCGTCTAGGCCATATCTGTGTTCCATCATGTGAGCAAGCAAATCTGATCTGGGAAGCCCACTACAGTCAGGTGGCAGGACACTTCGATGTCGAAAAGATAGTGGTGATGCTACAAAAACATTTCTACTGGCCGAAACTTCGACAGGAGGTCAGCAAGTATATCAAGTCCCGCACTGCCTGCATTATTGTCAGATCGGCCACTAATAAATAGGGCTTGTACACCCCTCTTCCTACTCTTGACAGGCCATGGGAATCCATCTCAATAGACTACATGTCGATCCTCCTGTTCACCAAGCGGGGAAATGACTTTGTTTTTGAGGTTGTTGATCGATTTTCTAAGATGGCGATTCTGGTTGCCTGCAAGAAGAGCATCACAACAGAGGCCATTGCCAAGATCTTCTTTGAACGAGCCTGGGTACATTTTGGAATCCCACAAACCATTTTCTAATATCAGGATAGTTGATTTCTCAGCACATTCTAATCGAGCCTCTGGTCGCTACTGGACACCAAGCTCACCAAATCCACAACCTTCCACCCCCAGACAGATGGCCAAACCGAGGTTGTAAATCAAATGATTGTACATATCCTTCACATGTATAATTCAAAGCACCCTCGCACATGGGATGAGAGTCTTCCCTATGTCCAACATAGCTACAACCGAACCCTGCATAGCTCAACTGGCCACAACCCCTTTTAAGTGGAGTTGGGATTCCAACCATTGGGTCCCATAGATGTTTCACTTCCCCTTGTGATCACCTTGACCGACTCATATCTTGCTCCAACTGAAGCTGACAAAGCCACCCAATTCATTGAGCATATCCATCACATCTGCGAACAGATTCAGGATATCCTACAGAAGTCCAATGAAAAGTACAAACAACGCCATGATCAACATTGGGTGCCACATAAGTTTCAGGTGGGTGAAAAAGTTTGGTTGCACTTGAAGAAAGAGCACCTTATAGGACCCCATCAGAAGCTTCACCCACTACATTATGGGCCATACATTATCACCAAGGCCATGGGGTATAATGCTTTTGAGATCAACATTCCTCATTTCCTTGGCCTGCACCCAGTGTTCAACGTGAATCTCCTTCACCCTTATTTCCCACCATTATTGGACACCTCAGAAGCAGCAGAACAGCTAAAACCAATAGAGCTCAACCCCGAATGCATACAATAGGCATCCAATGATAATATTGTGGATAGACAGATCAAGGGCACTCGACAACAAATGATTCATCTTTATAGACTCGTCAAAGCACGGAAGCTCATGCACCAAGGCAAGTGGCTCACCCGGGGCCAAATTCTGCAGAAATTTCCTCATCTGATGGGGGACCTCAAAGAAGTGGAGACCATTTCTTCCTAAGAATGGAGGATTTATCCACATGGATATCAATGGCCACCAACCTTTTCCAACTGGCTCAAAATAGTTTTATGACAATTTTGGCAATTTACTATTTTTAGCAGTTTTAACTTTCAGGGCCATTTTGAGGGCCTAAAGGAAGGTTTTTCGGGATAAATATCCTCAATTATATTTGAAGGCACAATTGAGCCCCCAAAATGAATCTCCTCAACGATACCTTTCTAGCGGGCTATCACATACCTAAAACGGAGATCATATGCAAAAGTTACGACTCCGGGAATTTGATGTACTAACTTACCCAAACGGAGCCCACATGACTTTTGTCGCTTCATCTCCTAGGGTTAGGTTTTTGGATGTATAGGGTTTTTTTCATTCTTTCTTATTGTAAAAATTCCTTCAGAGCCTCATTGTAACCTTCTTCTTGCAAATGCACGCTGCCGTCACATCTCTTCTCAGAGATAAGCCGCCACCATTCCAGCAAGCTTTTTTCCACTGACTTATTTCATTATTGAATAGAAAACCAGTTTTACTGTATCTCTATTATTTTTTGTTAAGCACCTGTTAATAATCTGTATTCATTTCATTCTGCTCATAAAATCCAGATCAGTGGTTTCAGAGCGGTCTACTCCTTGTCATCTTAATGCATGTCCCCAACGAGGTCGAAGTACAAAGAGTTGGGTCTCGAGCTTGTTTCTCTTGAGGACAGAAGCTCTCCCACGCCCAAGCGACCTTCCATGGAAGAAGAAAAGAAAGATAATGGGACATGAGATCTTTTCAAACTGTTGATTGAGGAGGCCCTCACACAACAGAGGAATGAGATGATGGATAGTTTCGCACAAATCCTTCGACGACTAACAACAGGCGATACATCTTCTTTGAATAGAGGCGCCACCCCCTTCAAGGTACAAATAAACTTCAATATTCCTATATTTGAAGGTCAGATATATGAAGATGTTGTATACAAGTGGTGAAGATGTTTCTATTGGTGATCTCTGTTAGAATTACGATGACTCTATGAGGCAAATTTTGTAAGTACAGAGAATTGTCAATGTCTTTCATATTCTTAAGTGACATCGCAAACCAACAATTTGAGAAAAATTTGTAATTTGTAATTGATTCGACTATGTGTACCTCTCATTGTGGGATACTTTGCACACATTCCTCAATTATTTATATGAGTATTCTGCTTGGAGAAGTTGAATCTTCAAGGATGAATCTTACATGGTGATTTGGTGAATCATTTTGCTTGTGTTATTTTGACATACATGGTTGTTTGAGTTTAAAGGGATTGTCTAGTCCAGTTCATGGCCTCACAATCTTGTGCCATTTGTATATGAATGACTACCAAGGGATCATCTTAGGAGAAAAACTAAGTAACTATGTTTTCATGGAAATATTGAGTCTAAATAGTTTTGATGCAATAGGGAGCTTGCCTACATCAATAGGTAAACTCAATTGATTTCACTATCTAGATATGAGAAACTACAATTCCTTATTTCGACTACCAGAAGAAAGTGGAAATATTGTTTGTTTACAATAGTAGTTTACTGAATAGATGCTACAATATGTGTGAAATTGCGTAGAGAATTGGAAATCTTCCAAAGCCTAGAATTCAAGAGATGGAAGAAAATTATTGCTTATCAGATCTTCCTCCTAGTTTTCTTGACTTACTTCATTAGAGCATCTAAAATAAGGTTGCATATTGCATGGGGCATGTAAAAACAATTATACACTGAGACCTCTCCTACTAGTTAAGAAAACACATTGTCTAGGGTTATTTAGATTTTATGCAAATCGGGTTCTATAGAGCTTACAACACAAAATGTAGACCTATTATGACATGGCTATTACAAGGGATGTTTTTTGGCATGGGTTCAAGGAAAATAATTTATATATCACTGCCTATGGTGGTGCCTAAATCGAAAGAGAACTCTTTGTTGTTATGTCTACAATAAACACAAATGGGTTGTAAGTTTTAGGAATTGTAAGGGCCTCATGAAAGGAACCGGTAAAAGAAGAGGAATAATATATATAGGACAAAGGAGTATGATCAAATTCCATGTGGAATTTAACAAATTCAACAATACAAATATCATGCAACAAGAAATGACATGTATATTTTTCTATTTTGGGAATTTGTTCAATTATACACATGGGGAATTAGGGAACAAGCAAGGATGAAAGGAATCATTAAAGAGGGAGAAGGGGTTGGAAACTATTGTAGCTGAGGGATGAAGGTACTCGGAGTCCATAGGGGAAATATTTTTTCCAATAGATAAGAAAACTAACTAGAGGATTCACCACCTTCTTGCAGATTATTTTCTTCTTCCTCAGTTAATCAAAAGCTCTTTTTTTTTCTAAATAATTGTGATCTATAATAAAGATCATTGTGAAGACTTTTTCTCATTGTTTTCCTTATAGTTGTTTTTGAATATTATGTTATTTTCAGTGTGTTATTTTGACATATTTTCAAAGTTCTAACTGAGAGTGCTTTCCTTAAAATCTTTACAATGGGTTGCGCATAAATGGTTGCACGCTAGAAATAAAGACGATTCCACTGGATAATCAAGATTGTGCAAGGATATATGGTTATTGTTGAAGTATTGGGATTGGGTGTGCACAATCAATTTGTTGCTTGGGTGAGCACTATCAATATGTTTTCATGTATGCTTTAATGACATATAAATACCCAAAGTTTTTTATTTCTTATCAAAAGCACTTAAGACTGTCACTCTCTTTATTATTTAAATGGATCCGAAGTCTTAACAACTATTCTAGATACATTGAGTTGGGAACAATACTCATCAAACTGGAAACCTCATTGGGAATTAAGAAGTATGAAATTGCTATCTCCCATAAACCAATTCCATTGTCCAGGACTAGTCCTAGAAGTACGCAACAGGAAAAGTTCTAATGTCCCGATTCCTTTCATTTCAGGAGGTTCACAAAAGGCTGTTGAAGCACAAGATGCTCTCTCCAGTATTTTTTATGACATAGATCTCATTTGGGATATCAGGAATAACCAAGGTTTTAACCAACAATACTTTTGCCTCCAAAGACCTAGATTACTATGCCATTGGCTAGAAAGAAATCAAGCCCTATACTTCCCTGGCAGTGACTATGATTATTCTCATTACAAAACGTTGTGGTGGGATTTCATATAGCAAGAAGACTTCTTGACACTTGTCAAATTTGGAAATGTTAACACTGCCACAACAGGAAGACCTCCAAGTTGGCTTGTAGATTGGTGGAATGATTTTGGTCTCAATAAAAGTGCAGTAGACCCAACAATTATGTCTTCTATATGAAACCTTTTATCTCCTTTGCAATATGTCTAAAGTCTTTTTCAAAATGGGCCAAATGATGGGGAAATTTTGTGTCATTTCATCTTCAACCATCTTCAATGGGTAACCAAGGCTAAAACCAGTGAACAAATGATAAATGACCAACCTTTTATCATTCAGAAAATCTACAGCAAAATGTGGGACACCCTCAATTATGAAGAAAGATTCGATACTCACATTGAGAATGACTAAGTCTTGCCTATTCATGTCTTACTGGCCGACAGTGGCATCAGTCGATTTTCGTGGATTTCCGTCATAAATCTCCACTTTGTAATGTTTCAAATAAAAGTATCTTAGAAACCTAGAGCACTTCTCTAGATTTTGGCATGGTTTGACCCGCATTTCTAAGATTCCTTAGATACGTGGAAAGTAGATTTGAAATTTGGTCAGAAGGTTCTTGCATGATTGCTCCGCCAAATCTTAAAAGTAGATTTGATTCTAAGAGAATAGTAAAATTTCTTATCTAAGAAATGATTCTCTTCTCCGAAATTTTGTATATAAGGAGATGAGAGGTTCATTTGAAAGGGAATCGATTTGAGTCTGTAAGTTCGAGTCTTCTAAGCTCCCTCTCTTTGAGCTTTGCGTCTTTCATATAGGTTGCTTTCTGGGTTCATGCTGAGATCACAAAAGGAAGCAGTCGACAAAGGCATAAGTCTGAGACAAGTTTTATTCAAGTTTCATTCTCTGTCAGAGGAAGCCTCTGAGTTACAAATGGTATCAGATCCAACCACATTTTCAACTGGGTATGATAATAGACTTCTCACTCTGTTATTTGTTTTTTTTTCTATAAGAATTAATCTCGAAAGCCGTATCAAGAGTCTCGGGCCTTTGAAAGACAAGGTTTCCACTCTTGCGACTTTCTGAAAGCCGTATCAGAAGTCTTGGGCCTTTGAAAGACAAGGTTTCCACTTCTGGGACTTTCCAAGTTTTAACTAGTTATTGCCTGAGCAGTCGGCCAGGAGCTTATTCGGCATTCTTTCACTCTGGTGCAAAGAACTAGAATTAAGCGCCTTTCTTTTCCGTGCAGTAATATTTATTACTTTCATCATGGATAGATCAGTGTCTTTTTGAGATATTCAAAATGCTGAAGAAGAAATCACTTCAGGAAGAACTTCTACAAGAAATATAAGCTCTATGTTTGCAGACAACAATGTTCACAGTCTAAATCATGCAAGTGTTGAAGCCATTGAGTCTCAACCACAGGCTGCATGGAAACTACCTGCCCTCTCCCCAAACCAAGTCTATAATGACTTAAGTATGTTTCACCTTCGTACTATGTCCAGAGTCATTGTTAAAGAATCAGTTAGCCGCATACAACAAAATAGTGATGTTAGCCAAACTATTTCTTTGATCAATGTTAAAGAAATCCAAGCTGAAGCAAAGAAACACAAAACAAACTATCTACATTTTGGCTGCATACGTATTGGGATCAATCCTTTAGTACACAAAGGAATAGATGCTTATGTTCTGTGTACTGTCCGATATATCCCACGTTTCGGCGAATCCACGGACAACACCCCACCGTTTCCAAAAATGTCTGATCCACGAGGGTTCAACAACCTGGATCCCACAACCCAGATCTCTCTGGCAATCAATGGTCTTGATCAAATCCTGACTTTCCACCTTTCGGGATTCTGGCGAAGTCTTCACCCCTTAACTCCCTCTTTCGAATCCCCGAAACATGTATGCGTCAAATCAACGATCCACCGCCTGTATCGATCCAACGACTCAGCTTGGATGTTGGGATTTCGTGACATGTGAGTCCTCAAAACTCTGCCCGTTGACTTCTAAACCTCCAACTCCCGAAGATCCAATTATCTAGATCTACGGTTCAAGTCATCCACTAACTCTGGTCTTATCAGTAATATTGATCAGTGCATCCTTACTTCTATAAGAGTAGTTACCATTTTAACAGAGGGGTTAAAGAAATTCCCAAATTACAGTTTCATTCTACGGTCCTTCTTCTTAAATAGAAAATGCAGATAACAATATCTTCTTACACAGCTCGTACATGATCCCAAGCACGCGAAGTGTTGTAACCATGCTCTGATACCAATTTGTCACACACCCACTATGACATAATAAAATTTTCGCCCTTCTTCATGGGATAGAATCCCTGAAATCCTACAGGGGCCTGGCGTAGGCTAGTTCCTCCCTTGTCCACCTCCATGTGATCGTTGGTTATGGCCACAGGCCAACCAAACTAGGCATCTGCAAACCCTGAAATGCCGAAGTTCTAAAATCTTGAGACTGCAGCCCCACTCCAACGATACGTCATGTTTCGCGACTTTGGGAGTTTCAACGCAAAGTGCCCTGGTTCCTTGTCCTCGGAACTTCCGAAATCCTGAAATTTCGATCCTCCTTCTCCTGAGTGAGATCAACGGTTCAAATCCTCTCCTGATCCAACGGCTCAAATCCTTTCAGGGTTTTATGGGTCAAGAGTTCAAAACTCTTACCTCTTGTTTTCCCGGTAATCGAATTACCGAAATCTCTTTTCGAGGATTTCCCCGAAACCTCAACCGCGTGCACCTTTTCGGACTTCGGGATTTGCGATTTTGCAAATCCGCCGTGACCAAACTCTTGGTCCTTCAACCTCCTGGTATCCGAAACCCCAATGGGTTTGGATCTCTACCACGTATCCTCTGAAATGGACGGTCCCAATGCTTTTGTTGTTTTGCGTACCAGGAGTTTGAAACTCTCGGTACCAAGACCACAACCTTCTCTACGTCTCGAACTCTGAATAGCTGAAATGCCGAAATCCGATGGCTCCTCTCCTATATTGGGATTTCTTGAACCAGGAATTTGTGATGCAATGACTCCACAATTTTAGTCCTTCAACCTTCCGGTGTTCGAAACCCCGATGGGTTCAGATCTCTATCACGTGTCCTTTAAAATGGATGGTCCTGATATTTTCGGGACTTTGACGAGTCCTCACCTCTACGTATGTGAGGGTTAAATCTCGTGCAGCTTCTCCTGGATTCGATGGCTATCAGCTATCCATGCGAGATCTGACGGTAGCTATAGCTCCTCCCTGAGCTCATGCTTTCTTCCTTTTCCTTGGAAGATTTCAAAATCTCAAAGGCCTTGGCCTTTTCTTCCTCTGTGACCCCTGATGGTTTTGGGCCTCGCTTACGTTATGAAAACTCTATCCATCCTGAGCTTAACATACTTCGTCCTCGAAGGGACTCAAAAGTATTAGGAAGTTTTACATGCGTACATGAAACTCTGCCCATGGTCGACGAACGCACAGTTCGTGACTCGGGCTTATGCCACCATAAAACACAAGTATTTTATGGGTATAAAACCTATCCTAACCATATTCTTTATTACTTGTCTAATTATACAATCAAATAGAAATAAGGGGGGACTACAGTATATCCATTAAGAAATATGCTCGATTCCTGCAACGTACCCAGTGTAGCCAATTCATACACAGTTACAGATAAATTACACAGGGTAAGAAATCACTTATCTATTACAGGTTGCCGCTAACCAACTAACTGTGGGTGTTTGTCCTTCCACCCGACCATAGGCTCAGAGGCATTCATTCTTAGCACTTTGGCCACCCTGGTACCAAGCCATGATATCACCATGGATTTCTCACAGTTCTCGAGGGTTCTCTCTCTATTTTAACTTCTGTTCAGGTCCTGTTTTTTGCAACTCGGAGCTTTCTCACTCAGTTGTGGCCTCGCCGAGGTTTCTCAGATGCTCTTCGGCATCAAGCTCGTGACCTTTTGTTCGTGATTCGCTGGAAAGCTTCACGCCTCTCACTTGTGAGCTTCCTCCCTTGTCTGGTGTCTCTCTCTCTCCCGTGTGTGTGTCCCTCTTACCTAGGAGGGTTTTTGCCGACCTATCTGGTTCCTTCTATCAGAAGGAAGCTCAGGTCTACAGGTCCCTGTGGTACTTCAGACTGACAACCCGTGTTTCCATTCATGGGGGTGGTTGGTGATTCAACCACTGGTCCTTTCTCCATTGACTAATTTTCTTTCCTTGGGATTTGAAGGAGGTTGGTCATCCTTATCAAGGGAGATTTGGGGTTATTTGACATATGAACCCTCTTGTATAGTTTTCACATTCTTCCTCTACTGATATCATGGCAAGTACTTTCAAGGCTTCACCCTCGCAGTCAGTTATTGGAAACTCAACAGTAATACATTTACATTTTCCTCATGCATTAGCATGGTAATTTCTATTTTATGATTAATTACAAATTGGGGGAAACATGCTGTTACACGCTACCTCTCCATTTAATAAAAATGAACTCATTTCTTTTCCTTTAATATTATGGGAAGGTTACTTCATCCTTGGAAGACCTCCGACGTGCTCTAATCATAAACCAGGTGGCCCCACTCAGTGGTATCTTCAGATCATATTTGATTCATTTGGGATGGCAGTTCTCGCCCTTGACTTTCAGTTCCCGTTTTATTATTCCACCTTAAAAAAATAAAGTGGGATGATTCCCTTACCTTCCCACCCTTCCTTAATGGATTTATTCACTATAGGATCTAACCCTCTCTAATGGTTTTAAGAAGATTTGATCTCTTGGGTTTTATAAAATATGTAAGCTAGTCTATGGAATCCCTGTTGCTTAAACTAGGTTTGACCTTCTTAAAATTTGTAAGCTATTCTATGGAATCCCCGTTATGTTTGCATAAGCATGCATGTGATGTTGCGTGCATTTATAAATTGGTATCATGACAATGGGGAGATTACTATTAAATCATAAAATTTTAATATGGTATTATAACTTTCAATCGGGCATATGAAAAAGTGGTATGCAAGAAATGAATGGAAAATTGAATTTTTAAGATGTATACAGTATCGTGGGTACTAGTTATAATACATCTATATAGATTCTTTTTAACCAATTTCCGAACAAATATATATTTAATATATATATATTTTTTAGGTCTCAACATCCACCTTCTTTTGAATTGGTACTTCTTTTGAATTGGTAATGTATGCCTTTTGTTTCTTTCTTTCTATTTTTTAAAAAGATGACACTTTTTCCTCTAATACTCTCCTAAATAGATTTGACAAGAATTAATGTGCCTTCCCTAAACAACTATCTATAAATTCTTGCTTTTGGAATCCTAAGATTTAGATGCAATGTATTGTTTAGTTTGTTTATTGATCACCTTTCTCATCAATTATAAATCAAAACTAAACAATAAAAACACATTACTTTGTCTTTATATTTAAATATATATTAACTTATTAATGTGTTATCTATATTTATCAATTTTTAATCACAATGATTCAGTAAAAGCACATTAGTTTGTATCCAATAAAAGTATACCCATTTCTAATTTAATTTAGCAATAGATTTAATCAGTGAGTTTATTACCTCGAGCTTCGAGCGAGACATTAGTTTACCTTTATATCTCATATTTAAAAATACATAGGCTTTCATTTAGGTGTGGTGTATTACATCGACTTCTACTTTGTCGGTGTGATATATCTTTTCATTCTATCAAATTTGTTTTGTATATATATATATATAATTTTACATCAAATTTTTAACCTACAAAACAACGGATTCTTCGAACGTTTCATTCATTTGCGTTTGCACCAGGTTGCCAAGATTTTGAAATCCAAACCTTTCGGTCACTTGCGTTTGATCGGGTTTGCGAATATTCTCATTTCAAGCAACATCTTCGCATTATGGAGTTCAATAACGAGGGCCAAACAATAGATTCTGATATGGTTGAAGCCGCAGCTATATTGATGTATATGAGCCGACAGATTACAGAGTTGAAGATATTATTTGAAAAGCAATTAATGAATACCGATGCTAGTCGACATCAGTGCAAGCTTATGCTTCCCAAGGCATCCGTTGAGGATTATATTATACCACACCTCAGACCCCAGCAAAACGCAACTATGATAAACGACTCAACCTTAGATCTCCGCTTACACGACATTGAGAATGGAGTGGATCACACTTTCATCCTCAGCTCCAGAAACTCCGGAAAATCTTACGTACTCACCACTGGTTGGATTAATTATTTGAGGCAGAGAGGACTGCGGCCCAATGACGTTGTAAAGTTTTGGTGGGACGATATCCGTGGTCGATTCTGTATCACAAGACATGACTTTTGAATAAAATAAATTATCAACAAATAAATGATTAAAAGTAAAATTCCACCGTTTGGTTCAGTGGACCTAAAATTCTATTTATTAAAATTTGTAAAATTATTACTTTATTTATTAAAATGTGTAAAATTATTATTTTATTTATTTATGACCGTAAATTGTATATTATTGTTATTATTATATTAATGACTTTTGGAGTAGGTTAATTGGGGAGTAATTTTCTCTGTCGAATTACTTTTTGGGTAAGTCGGGTGTGTCGTTTTAAATTTCTGCCCAATTTAGAACTCTGATCGATTTTCTGAGCATCTGGGTTAGTTTAAAATGGGGTAAAACCTCAAGAGCAAGGTTCTCAAACGCAACTTTGATTCATGCCAAACTCAGGCTACCCCATGATTTTTTACATAGTTTCATGGAAACTATTCTTGAACATTTTCGATTGTGATACAAAGAGATTTAAATTAAAATTTTGGTATAGTTTAAACAAACGACAAATACATTGTTGTCTATAAGCCAACCTAATAGACACTTGAACTTATTATTGAACTTATTATTTGAAAAGAAATTAACTAAGACCAATGCCTATTAACAAAACAACAATGGTTTATTAAAGCATCCGTTAATAATTATATTATATCACGTTATATTATATCATATTTTAGACATGAGTTTATTCATTTATATTTTGACATCTCTCAAATCCTTTAAATTTACTCTGGAAAATTTGACATCTTCTTAAGGTTTGATAAACCAATTCGATTTTAGTAGATGTTAATCATCATCAACCTTATTACTTTATTAATAAAATATTAATGTATATAATAATTTATACATTCTTATTATATATTACATTAATATATTAATATATCATTAATATAATACGTATTACATTAATACAATATTATTATATATTATTACATAAATGTAATAATTAATTAACACATTAATTATGTCTTAATATATTAATGGTGGTCCCAATCTTAATATATTAGGGGCCTAATGATTGGCACTGTTGGCCCACTCAAATATGGTTCTAGCGTGTATGATGGAGAAGAAGCCGCAAAGCCGCAAATTAACCCTAATATAGTTATGTTTAACACAATTTTAGATTCCTTTGCAAGGAAGGAAAAAATTTGGAAGCAGAACAACTTCTACATAAAATCAGGGGAAAAGGTCCTACTCCACATACCATAACTTGTAAGTTTATGAAAGAAGGCCTTCGTACAGATGAAAATAGTTTTGCTTCAATAGGGAGCTTTCCTACATCAGTAGGTCAACTCAATTGATTTCATTATCTGGATATGAGAAACTACAATTCCTTATTTTGATTGCCAGAATAAATTGGAAATATTGTTTGCTTACAATAGTAGTTTACTAAATAGACGCTACAATATGTGTGGAATTGCGTAGAGAATTGGAAATATTCCAAAGCCTAGAATTCAAGAGATGGAAGAAAATTATCGCTTATCAGAGCTTCCTCCTAGTTTTTCTTGACTTACTTCATTAGAGCATCTAAAATAAGGTTGCAAATTGCATGGGGCATGTAAAAACAATTATACATTGAGACCTCTCCTACTAGTCAAGAAAACACATTGTCTAGGGTTATTTAGATTTTATGCAAAACGGGTTCTATAGAGCTTACAACACAAAATGTAGACCTATTATGACATGGCTATTACAAGGGATGTTTTTTTGGCATGGGTTCAAGGAAAATAATTTATATATCACTGCCTATGGTGGTTCCTAAATCGAAAGAGAGAAAAATATGATTTATTGCAGGAGTAGATCGACTAGAATAACGACAACTTTTTTTCCATAAAAAATTCCACTTCCACTTTTATATATAAGATATAAAACTGTTACAATAACGACATCTTACTAAATCAAGTGACTAAGATGAAGGGGTAGTTTCCCAATTACAACTTTAGTAAGTAAAATTAAATACCAAAATGGACTAAAATCACTAAGAATTATTAAGGCTCATAACAAAAGGCATTGTTAACCTCACATCTAGAAAAAATTAATATCATAGATATGGAGACAAAAATACGTAAGGCTAAAGCTACAGAGGAATCCCCTACAAAGGTCATCACTGGAAAGGTCATCACTATAAAAATTCAATAAAGTATACTCAATATGGGTTCAATAAAGTATACTCAATATGGAATCCCCTTCAAATTGTAAATGGAGAAAACTCAATGTACCTTCCACCACATTTAAGAGAGGGAAGAAAATCTACCTCATAATTATAAAGGATAAAAGGAAAATGCAAATATTGTGGTGAAAAATGGGATCCGAAACATAAGTATCTCAAAGAGAATACACCAAAAAACTATATAAATGCAAGGCACAAGATGATTCTTATAGTGACAAATCAGTTGAAAAAGAATTTGAGCATCCTCAAAAAATTTCTTTAAAACCAAATAGTGGCGATATACCACAAGTATCACTATCGATAATGATGGGAATAGCCCAATAAAATACATTGAAATTAAAAGGGAACATCAAGAAGAACAATGTAATGGTCCCAATAAACACTGGAAGCACTCATAACTTTGTTGACACAAATATCACAAAGATATTAAATATTTTTGAGTGCCTGATTCCCAGCATGAGGGTCATGGTAGCAGACGGTAGAAAAATTAAAGGCATGAGAAAATGCCACAAGGTTAAATTACATATTCAAGACTACATCCTGGAATCCCAATTTTACACTGTACCTTTGAGAGGATTAGATGTATTCTTAGGTTTCTAGTGGCTACAAACATTAGGAACTTACTTAGTTAACCATCAAAAAAACTTTATAAAGTTCAGATGGCAAGGGGAAAGATACAAGTTACATGGTATTCAACCACCTCAAGATCAAGTGGTATCCTCCCACCAAATGGTGAAGCTAATTTAGAAAGGGGCACCAACATACATGGTACATTTCCATCAAATGGAAATATTGGTCGTCGAAGTAGTTAATACTGATCCACCTGAGATCCAAGAACTGATTCAAAAACAAAAGAAGGTATTTCAATATCTACCTTTGGATCTACCTCCAAAAGAAGAAATCAAACACATAAGTGAAGTAAAATATGGGTCAGAACCTGTCAACATCAAGCTGTATTGATACCACACCACCAAAAAATAGAGATCGAGAGAAAAGTTCAAGACCTCATGAAATGTGGGATTATCTCAAAAAGTAGAAGCCCCTATTTAAATTTCATAATTCTAGTTTGGAAGAAAGACATGTCTTTCATATTATGTATAGATTACAAAGGATTGAAAAAAATTACAATCAAAAATAAATTTCCTATTCCTTCCATTGATGAAATATTGAATGAGCTTCATGGAGCTAGATGTTTTTAAAAAATATATATGAGATCAGGTTACTACCAAATCGGAGTCGGGATAGAATATGTGGCAAAGAAAACTTTACGTACTCATGAAGGACACTATGAATTTAAGGTGGTGCCCTTTGGGTTAACCAACGCTCCATCCACCTTCCAGGGTACCATGAATAAAGTGTTCTAACCCTACCTAAGGAAGTTTGTGTTGGTGTTTTTGGACCTAACCCTTATCTCCAAAGAGAGTAACGGTTGATATTACTTCTCAACTCACTTGAGATTAATGAACATTATTTAATTCACTAATTCTAATTAAATAATTTCTTTAAACAAAAATCAACTCTCTTATCAAATAAGTTCAATTTAATAATACCCTTAATTAAAGTAAATGACCTCAAGGTAAAAGGATGTGGAAGACTTCCACACGTCTATGAATTTAGACCTGTGTGGAAATACCTATCCAATGCTACAAACATCAACAACTCCTCCACCATGGAATCCCCCCATACCTATTGGTTTTTTCCCTCTTGAAAACTAGAAAGATGATAATTTAGAATGCTACTCATCAATTCCATAATGCAATGTACCCACTGATCTAGGTACCTCAAATATTTTTCTTCTAGGGAAAATTTTGAATTTATGATATTGATTATTTAATAAAGAAGCATGAAACCAATGCATGAAATTAACAAGAATATGATAAAATATAAGGGAAAATATTAACATTCCATGCACAACATTAAAAATAAACATGCACGTTATAAACACACATAAGAGATAACCAATACACGAAGGAATATAAAATTACAAAGAAAACACAGAGATCACTTTCTTTAAAAAACCATTAACCAATTGGATGTAGATGTTGGATGTTCCACCCAAAATTAGGCTCTATTGCACATAAAATTTCTACAATAGGCCACCCTTGACTTGAGGCTATGAATCCACAAGGACAGGTCCTAGGCCTACTCTAAAACACAAAATAATCGACTAGCAATCTCTCATAGTTTTATCAACCACATAAAAAATATTAGTTTTCCAACTCTCTTCCCCTTCATCCTGCACAACCCAAAGAAATGAACCCCCTTATTTGATACGTAGTACCTCAATCTATTCAACTTCTTCTCTAGGGTTCCAGTATGATTGGTCAGGAAATATCAATGATGGAAACTCCAAGGATTCTCAATTGTGGATAGTTCTTTCACAACTACAAACATTTTCATGCGCACAGACATCCATTCCTTCCTAGAATAATTTGCATTTAACCACATCCAATAAGAAATGTATCTTTTCCTCTAGAAATTTGTTTTCCATGACAACCCCAAGAACAAGAGTGAACAAGAATGAATCAAGAATAGTGAATGTCGAACCCACAAATGACCAAAATCATGGTTTATATAATGACATATAATAAAGTTCCATGTGGCCTCCTCAAGTATATTACATAACCACTTTTCACAACTAATTCCAATATAGGTGAATAAAATATAATAAATGACTTACCACCATTAGCCCTTTCTCTCATGGAATAATATCCCCCTCTAAATATTGTCCTTATCCATCTTGTAGCTAGTGATGCATTTTTTATTAATATTCAAAGTATTGCATTGTTGGGATCTCTTTCCTTTCAACTTTATAGGCACTCCTACCTTTCATTTAATAAAAAAAAATATGTTACTCATCTAGGGACTCAAACCCAACGTATTACATGTATAGTCTGGAAACTTCTTGGGAAGTCTTCTCTTTGTAAATGTGCTCCTAGTAGTCTCAACATGCTCCTTGGCATTTTTTAATGTCTAAATAAACCATTGAGGTCTCCTGAAAGAAGTAGAATGGGTTCACGTCTCTCTCTATTCACCTAAAGGATATTGTACTTCCCTGTAAATAACCAGTGACCCCCACTCAAACTTTATGTCTTCTTACTCATCATCCTTTACCACTGGAGTAGGCTCATGAGACTTCTTGGATGCAAATTATTCCTCAAAATTTACATCCTTTCTTACTAGGGTCTTCCTCTAATATATAATATAGACCTTATAAGTCTTTGAAGTCTCACTATAACCCACAAACAAACCCTTCCTGTTGGAGGGATCCAACTTGGTCCTCTTCTATATCAGTACATGGATATAAATTGGACAACCAAATATGTGGAAATGACTTACCTCTATCTTCACACCAGTGAATGCCTCCTCTATTGTCTTTTCCTCCAAGATATTATGAGGACACCATGTTATGATGTAGACTATTTTATTACATTCTTCTACCCAAATAAATATGGGAAAGTACTTGTCATGTATCATGGCCTTAGTACGCCCTATGATGGATCAATTCTTCCTCTATGCAACCTCATTATTTTGTGGGTTGTACAAAATTATTAGCTCCCTCTTGATTACTACCTCCTTGTGAGAATCATTGAACTCCTTGGAGGTATATTCTCCCCCATTGTCTAATGTCAAAAATTTGATATTCTTCCCTCCATGAACCTGCTATTGTCTGATTGTCTATTGTAGGTATATTCTTCCCTCCTTGGAGGTATATTCTCCCCCATTGTCTGATTGTCTATTGTAACTCCGTGAACCTACTAAAGACCTTATCCTTGGTCTTTAAGAAGTAGGTCCAAGTCTTTTGAGAGAAATCACCAATAAAGGAAACATAATACATTCTTCATGTTATTAATGCTACTGAAGTTAGTCCACAAACATCCAAATGTAATAGGTCTACAATTCCATTAGACGTATACTATTTTCTTGGGAAAGAAAACTTGACATGCTTACCAAGAGTGTGCCCTATGCAAACACCATGCTTCTCAATACTGAACTCTGGAATACCTGTGACTATATTCCTCAGAATAGGAAACACCTTGTGATGTAGGTGCCCCATATTCTCATGCCACAACTTGCACAAATTTTCATTATTATGCACCAAGGCTCAAAAAGGTTCACCCTACAACTTGTACGAATTACCTTCTCTAACCCATATTACTTGAGTTGTATCTAGGATATAATCCCTTGGCCTGATGAGGAATGGTTGGTTCTTGAACTCAACTACAAAATCCTTGTCCTCGAGGACCAAACATGAAAGTAAATTCTTTCAGAGACCCGATACAAACTAGACACCATCAAAATATAAATAATTACCTTACTTGAGGTATAAGGGAATAGTACCAACTCCTACTACTAGGTATTTGGCATCATCACCAAGATCATCTTATACTCCTTATTCTTTCTTTTTCAAACTAGAGAACAACATTAATCTTGATGTTATATTTTGAGATTTTCCACTATCCACATACCATGCATCCCTTACAATTGCGTTGCTAGAAAGGAAATTTAGAAAAACAAAATCATTTTCGAACTTAGGAGCAAACCCAACCATTCAAGTTTCTACATAGGATTATACCTTCTTTTGTTACCAGTTCTATTTACCCTTTTTATTATATGGACACTTTGATGCATAATGACCATGGTTATGACATCATAGATATAGCTTCCTCTCAGATAAACTTCTTTGCTACCATTTTAAATCCCCTTACTCCAGCTCTAGGTATTTTGTTATCTAGTGATTTCCTTGTTGTGAATCAAATTAGCAGCTCACAAAAACAACATACACTTGTTGGAATATTCAACTCAAATAAAGATAGCGGATGTAATACTGGAAACAAAAAATATAAACCACAATACAAAAACATGTTCTTCCCATCAACTAATATTATCATTCAAATAACTTCAAAGCTTACAAGGGCTCTCGTACTAGGGAAAATGGCCCATAGAGAAATACAAAAAATTAAAAAATAAAAAAAATTCTCGAGATGTATGCATATTTCCTTAAGAAAACCCACATAAACACACGTGTCTCCATTGAAACATATATACACACATTCAAATATTGCACGGCAAATCTATATGGAACGATCCTATTTTTGCGGCTCCAATCTATTCAAACCCACTTGTGAATGTCTCTATTATGTCTTCTCCCTGACTTGATATCTAGACGAAAGTCCTCCACCTATCCAACATCTCCTTGAATCATCGCCATTCGTGATCCAATCACCTGAGCAAAAGTCCTTCTTTGCTTGGTATCAATGTATCAAGTGTAAAAGTGTCTTCTCCTTCACCCTAGCCTTTCTTTTATAAGATTGAGTTGTGAACTAACCCTTATCTCCAAAGCGAGTAACAATTGATATTACTTCTCATCTCACTTGAGATTAATGTCCATTATTGAATTCACTAATGTTAATTAAATCATTTCTTTAAATAAAAATCAACTCTCTTATAAAATTAATTTAGTTTAATAATTCTTTTAATTAAAGTAAAATACCTCAAGGTAGAAGGATTTGGATGGATTCCATGCGTCTACACATTTAAACCTGTGTGGAAATACCTATCCGATGTTGCAAACATCAACAAATCCTCCACCATGGCATCCTCCCATACCTATTGGTTTGTTTCCTCCTGAAAACTAGAAGGCTCAGAGTTTAGAATGCTACTCATCAATTCCATAATGTAATGTACCCACCGACTGAGGAACCTGAAATATTCTCCTTCTAGGGAAAATATTTAATTTATAATATTGATTATTTCATAAAGTATGAAACCAATGCATGAAATTAACAATAACATGACAAAATATAAGGGAAAATATTAACATGGCATGAAAAACATTGAAAATAAACATGCACATTATAAACACACCTCATAGACAACTAATACAGAGAGGAATCTAAAATTACTAATAAGACACAAATACCACTTTCTTTAAATAAACCATTAACCAACTGGATGTAGACGTTGGATGTTCCACCCAACATTAGGCTATGTTGCACATAAAATTTCTACAATAGGACACGCTTAATCCAAGGTTATGAATTCTCAAGGATGGGTCCTAGGCCGACTCTAAAACACAAAAAAATTGGCTAACAATATCACATAGTTTTCTCAATAACATAGAAAATATTAGTTTTCCAACTCTCTTCCCCTTCATCCTGCACAACCCAAAGAAATGAACCCCCTTTTTTGCAACGTAGTACCCCAATCTATTCAACTTCTTCTCTAGGGTTTCAGTGTGACTGGTCAGGAAATATCAATGTTGGAAACTCAAAGGATTCTCAACTGCATACAGTTATTTCACAACTATAAACATTTTCATGCGCATAAATCCATTCCTTCCTGGAATAATTGACATTTAATTGCACCCAATAAGAAATATTTATTTCCCTCTAGCAATTGTTTTTCCATGCCAACCCCAAGAACAAGAGTGAACAAGAATGATGAGGAACAATGATTGTTGAACCCACAAACGACCAAAATCATGGTTTATATAATGACATATAATAAAGTACCACATGGCCTCCTCAAGTAGCTTATAGAACCACTTTTCCCAACTAATTCCAAGATAGGTGAATAAAATATAATAAATGACTTACCACCATTATCCCCCTCTCTCATGAAATAATATCCCCCTCTAAATCTTGTCCTTATCCATCTTGTATCTAGTGATGCATTTTTATTATTAATATTCAAATTATTACATTGATAGGATATCCGTCCTTTCAACTTTATAGGCACTCTGACCTTTCATTGAATAAATAAAAATACATTACTCATATGAGGACTCAAAACCAAGGTATTACACGTATAGTCAGGAAACTTCTTGGGAGGTATTCTCTCTCTAAATGTGCTCCTAGTAGTCTCAACATGCTCCTTGGCATTGCTCAATGTCTAAATAAACCATTGAGGTCTCATGAAAGAAGTGGAAGGGGTTCATGTCTCCCTCTATTCACCTGAAGGATATTGTACTTCCATGGAAATCACTAATGACCCACACTCAAACTTATATCTTCTTGCTCGTCATCCTTTACCACTGGAGTAGGCTCATGATACTTCCTGGATGCAAAGTCTTCCTCAAAATTTACATCCTTGCTTACTAGGGTCTCTGCCTACTATATAATATAGAACTTATAAGTCTTTGAAGTCTCACTATAACCCACAAACAAACCCTTCCTGCTGGAGGGATTCAACTTGGTCTTCTTCTATATCAGTACATAGATATAAATTGGACAACCGAATATGTGGAAATCACTCACCTCTAGCTTCACACCAATGAATTCCTTCTATATTGTCTTTTCCTCCAAGATATTATGAGGACACCAGGTTCTGATGTAGACTATTGTGTTACATGCCTCTGCCCAAAGAAATATGGGAAAGTACTTGTCATGTATCATGGCCTTAGTAGCCCCCAAGATGGATCAATTCTTCCTTTCTGCAACCTCATTATGTTGTGGGTTGTACGATACTATTAGATCCATCTTGATTACTAACTCCTTGTGAGAATTGTCGAACTCCTTGGAGGTATATTTGTTGAAATAATGTAACTACAAAGTGTATTCTAATTATTATCATGGAATTATTCATTAGATCAATCCCCATTGTGGATTGATCATGTCGTCTATTGTAAAGGACAAAATCCCCTTTTGTGGATTGGTCAAAATATAATTGTAATAGGTAAAATAAGAAGTCGGCCCCAGTATATTAAAGAGGCCCTAGAATATATTAAAGGTGGTTATAACCACCCAGATTGAGAAGTAAGCCCTGCCAGTGAAGAGACACTTCCACACGTGCCATAATTGTATAAATAAAGAGGCTAGCGCCTCACTTAGACACACACTCACTTGTTCATTAAGAGACAAGTTTTGGAGCTGCAATTGGAGAAGAGAGAGAGAGGGGCGCATTCCTGGGAGAGGAATTTCTGTATTTGTTTGAGTTATCTCTTGGCATTATATTGGCTATCTATAATAAGGAAGTTTTTGCTGGGTTTTCTTCCCCTTGAGGGTTTCCCAGGATAAATGATGTGTCTCTTGTGATTCTGTATTTCTCAGTGATCCTATCTTATGCTATTGTTGTATATTGAAATGAAAAGAACTTTAATAATAGCTTAAACCTTAACATGGCATCAGAGCTAAGCTGAAGAGAGCATCTTTCACAAGAGAAAGTGAAAAACGTCACTGTTGTCGTACATGCAAATTAGAGATTTTTGTTGGTGAAGCATTTCAGCCCTAAAACCATCTAGAAAAGTGTTCCCTTCCTCAAGGATCACTTTGGCATCCTCAATGAAACTTTTTAGTGGCTAGATCTTTTGGAAAGTGAAACCCTAGTTTTCACAAAGCACCAGAAAACTAGAAAACCAGAGTACCAGAAGCACCAGTCCATAAATCCACTGGTCAATTTTGAGGGGGTAAAAGTTGGATTTTCAGAAATCTGAGTGCACCAACTTACTCGCCTCAGCTCAACGCATCTATATACTAGATCAGAATTTCAAAATTTGAAGTTTGAAAAATTAGGGTTTCCTCATAAAACCCTAAGTTGCAGTTGCAGTTACAATCTCAGAACCAGTTGCAGTATCAATTGCAGTAACAGTATCTGTTACAGTTGCAACCGTAGTACCAGTTGTAGTCACCCTTGAAGTTCTTAAAGAGTTGGTGATCATTATCGCTACTACCAGATGGTGCCTCTACCTGCAAGTGTCATCAAAGGTATGTACTCACACATGTTTAAATGATTAATATTTAAAGGGTATTTGCAGGAGAAGGGATCTCTTGTCATAGATCCATAAGGATCACAAGATCCAACACATTCAGAGGAATGATGCAACCCAGGTGTGATTATTCTTATATGCATCTTTTTTGTTATGACATTATTTTGATCAGTGTTGCATGACCATCATTCTAACCTTTGATCAAAATCTGAGTCAAGGTATTAGATGGATTAAAAGTTGATATCATAGAGCTTATCCTCTAACCCAACCTTCTGTCAAGATAGTGTAGTGTCTCAATACAGAAGACATGTTTAAGAAATCACTCATCATCTTGAGTAAAGGAGACTTGGAAGAAAAGAAAGCATTCATTCTTTAGGACAAGGCTCTAGGTCTGACGATAAACCTTGTGTGTTAGTTCTAGGTTTCCATGGACGAATTTTTTATCATAACACTATGAGAGTGTTGACCTTATTTCATATTGTATTCCTTACCTTTAATCTTTGCTTCAAACAAGTTACAAGTGATAGCTCTAAAGGAGCTACTGCGATGATTGTTTGTGCTATTTCTTTAAGGATATTATTCTTACTTGTTGTTTTGTTGACCTTGTTCCAGGTCACAGGTAATAACCCCGAGGAAGATATAGTGAAGGTTGTAGAAGGAAACATGCTAAAGGAGAAACCTTAAAAGAAGCAATCATCATTGGAAAAGAAGAAGGTGGCTTGTATAAGCTAAAGGGTCACTCAGAAGCTGCCATGACCCACGCTATTGAGAATCCATGTGAACTTTGGCATAGAAGATTAGCCCAAATAAACTACAAGGCGCTACCATATGTATGCAAAGTTGTCACAGGTCTACCAGAACTCAAGGTTGACCATGAAGGCATGTGAAATGGATGTGCACAAGGTAAGAACGTCAAGAACCCTTTTCCGAAGAGAGACAACAAAGAAGAAGGAGTCTTAGAGCTCATTCATTCAGATGTGTGTGGCCCAATGCCATCGTCCTCCATTAGTGGGTATGTATACTATGTATCTTTTATTGATGATTATTCTCGTAAGACCTGGGTGTATCTTTTGAAATCAAAAGATGAAGTGTTCAGTAAATTCAAGGAATTCAAAGCCTTGATAGAGAACCTTTCCGAAAGAAAGATCAAAATACTCAAGTCAGATAATGGAGGAGAATACACCTCAAAAGAGTTTGTGAACTTTTGCAAAGATGTTGGGATTAAGAGGGAGATAACCACTCCCTAAAATCCTCAACAAAACGATGTAGCAGAAAGAAAGAACAGAATGATAATGGAAGTAGTGAAGACCATGATCCATGATCAAGATCTTCCTATGTGCTTCTGGGCAGAAGCAACAATGACAACCATATATGTGCAAAACTGATTGTCCCATAGTGCACTTGGGTTCAAGACCCCAAAAGAGATGTTCACCGGAAAGAAACCAGAGGTAATCCATCTCAAAATATTTGGCTGCCCAGTATTTATACATATTCTGAAAGAGAAGAGAAACAAGTTGGAACCCTTAGGAAAGAAGGGAATATTTGTGGGATACTGTGAGGTCTCCAAGGCCTTCAGGATTTATATACCAGGTCACCATCACATTGAGATCAGTAGCGATGTGACCTTCGATGAACATGCAATGCTCAAGAAATCAAGAAGATGCCAGCTTAAAGAAGTATATGAAGAGGAACCCGTAATCCCCAGGGTTGCAGAATCAGTGAGGGAGGTTCTTAGAGCTCCAGAACTAGTGAGGGAAGTCGTAACTTCCCCTGATGAGGAAATTCTAGAAGATCATGACATAGTAGAATTTCAAGAACCTCCTCAGATGACGATCTCCCATAAAATAAATCATGCTTGGGAAAGAGAGATTATTCAATATGGAGAGAAGTATGGTATTCCCGAAGGAACCACGAGACAGGTGAAGAGACCTAAGCCATTCTCCAGTTATATGTCTTTGATGTGTGATCTCCTAGAGAAAGATCCTACTTGATTTGAAGAAGCCATTCAGAAGAAATAATGGGCAGATGCCATGACAGAAGAATACCAATCCATAATAAAGAATGATGTATGGGAAATAGTTCCCAGACTGAAGAGCAAGGATGTGGTATCTTCCAAATGGCTCTTCAAAATAAAACATGTTGCTGATGGAAGTATTGAGAAGTATAAAGCAAGATTTGTCGCTCGTGGCTTTTCTCAAAAGCAAGGCATTGACTATGAAGAGACATTCGCTTATGTAGCCATATACACTTCGATCAGAACCATCATAGCCCTTGCAACTAAGATGAAGTGGAAGTTACACCAGATGGACATAAAGACAACTTTCATAAATGGTGTCATCAAAGAAGAAGTGTATATAGAGCAACCTCAAGGATTTGAAGTTGAAGACAGGAAGTCTCATGTCTACAAGCTGAAGAAGGCTTTGTATGGATTGAAGCAAGCTCCTAGAGCTTGGTATGGCAAGATAGACAGTTTCCCGACGAGCTTGGGCTTTACCAAGAGTAAAGCATATTCTAACCTCTACTTCAAGGTTATGAATGATGAGCCAGTGATATTATTGTTGTATGTGGATGAATTATTCTTAATTGGAAAAGAAAAGCTCATCATCGAATTTAAGAAGAGGCTCGCCTCAAAATATGAGATGAAAGACCTTGGCCTAATGCATTATTTATTATGTCTTGAGGTATGGCAGAGTCCAGAGAGGATCTTCCTTAACCAAGGGAAGTATGCAGTGGAAATCCTGAAGAGATTCGACATGTTAGAGTGCAAGTCCATGAATACACCCATGGAAACGAAGATGAAGCTACTGGTCGACACTTCGTCAGAATTGATTGATGTCATGCTGTATAGACAGATCATTGGATTGTTGATGTACCTGACGAACAACAAACCAGATATTTGTTTTTCCGTGAACACGTTGAGTCATTTTCTAGTAGAACCCAGACATGTTCACCTAGTTATTGCAAAACATGTGATGAGGTACCTTAAGGGTAGATCAGATTGTGGTATCAGTTATGATGAAGATCATGATTTCACATTGAGTGGATACACTAATTCAGATTGGGCTGGAAGTGTCTCTGACAGGAAGAGCACTTCAAGATGTTGTTTCTGTTTGGGATCAGCCATGATCTCATGGCAGAGTAGGAAGCAATCCAACATTTCTCTCAGTACAGTGGAAGCAGAATACATTGTTACGTGTTCTGCCGGCTGCGAAGCTATATGGCTTTGTAAGTTATTGACTAGTATATTTGACCTAGAGATGGAAGCAACCACGATCCTATGTGACAACCAGAGCTGCATAAAGATGATAGAGAATCCTATATTCCATGACAAGTCAAAGCACATAGAGATCCAATATCATTACATCCGTGACATGGTGCAGAGAGGAGCCATAAAGCTCCAGTACGCTAGCACAAATGAATAGGTTGTCGATGTGTTGACCAAGACTCTATCTCGTGTAAAGTTTGAGCACTTTCGAGATAAGCTTGGTATAGTCCGAAAGGACCTTCCTCGAAAGGGGGAGTAGTTGCTATGTTGAGATGTGCCTAGTACTGTTCTTCTAGCTTAACTGCTATGACGTAAAGCCAGTCTAGTTGTTGTGTTGAGATGTGCATAGTATTGTGCTTCCATATTAACCACTGTGACGTAAATCCAGTCTAGTTGTTGTGTTGAGATGTGCCTAGTACTGTGCTTCCAGCTTAACCGCTGCGACGTAAAGCCAGTCTAGTTGTTGTGTTGATATGTGCCTAGTACTGTGCTTCCAGCTTAACCGATGTGACGTAAAGAAAGTCTAGTTGTTGTGTTGAGATATGTCTAGCACTGTGCTTCCAACTTAATTGATGTGATGTAAATCTAGTATAGTACCTTGCTTCCAAATTTATAGATGTGATGAAAAGCAAGATGAGTATTGTTCTTCCAGCTTTATAGTTGTGACAAAAAGAAAGACAAGTATTGTGCTTCCAGCTTTATAGCTGTGACGAAAAGAAAGACGAGTATTGTGCTTCCAACTTTATTGTTGTGATGAAAAGAAAGATGAGTATTGTGCTTCCAGCTTGATAGTTGTGACGTAAAGCCAGTCCAATATTGTGATGATGAGCCAGCCTCGTGCTGTGATGATGTGACCAACCTCATGCTGTGATGATGATGTATTAGTTTTATACTAATCCATATTGATGCAGATGATGATTCATTCCTTTGAGAATGACAATGTTGTCGATGAGAAAAACTTTCGATGATTTATAGATACGCCAGTCAATGTTCCAAGATGATATTGATGCTGATGTCCTCTCACCCACCTGATTCTATTGATGATGTTGTCCTCTCTCTCGCCTGATGTTGTTGAAGAATACCGTTCTTGTTAAAGGGGAGTGTTGAAATGATGTAACTACAAAGTGTATTCTAATTATTATTGTGGAATTATTCATTAGATCAATCCCCATTGTGGATTGATCATGTCAGCTATTGTAAAGGACCAAATCCCCTTTTGCGGATTGGTCAAAATATAATTGTAATAGGCTGAATAAAAAGTCGGCCCCAGTATATTAAAGAGGCCCCATAATATATTAAAGGTGGTTATAACAACCCAGATTGAGAAGTCGTCCCTACTAGTGAAGAGACACTTCCACATGTGCCAGAATTGTATAAATAAGTAGGCTAGCACCTCACTTAGACAGACACTCACTTATTCATTGAGAGACAAGTTTCAGAGCTGCAGTTGGAGAAGAGAGAGAGAGAGAGAGAGAGAGAGAGAGAGAGAGAGAGAGAGAGAGGTGCATTCTTGGGAGAGGACTTTCTGTATTTGTTTGAGTTATCTCTTGGCATTGTATTAGCTATCTATAATAAGGAATTTTTTGCTCAGTTTTCTTCCCCTTGAGGGTTTCCCAGGATAAATGATGTGTCTCTTGTGATTGTGTATTTCTCAGTGATCCTATCTTATGCTATTAGTGCCTATTGAAATGCAAATAACTATAATAATAGCTTAAAACTTAACAATACTCTCCCCCATTGTCTGATGTCAATACTTTGATTTTCTTCCCTATTTGGTTTTCAAGTAGAGATTTGAAATCCATGAACCTACTAAAGACCTCTTCCTTGGTCTTTAAGAAATAGATCCAAGTATTTTGAGAGAAATCACCAATAAAGGAAACATAATACATTCTTCTTGTTATTAACACTATTGACATCGGTCCACAAACATCCAAATGTAATAGGTCTAGAATCCTCTTAGACTTGTGCTAATTTCTTGGGAAACAAACTTGGCATGCTTACCAAGAGTTCACCCTATGAAAACACCATGCTTCTCAATACTGAACTCTAGAATACCTGTGACCATATTCCTCAGAATAGGAAACACCTTGTGATGTAGGTTCCCCATCCTCTTGTGCCATAACTTGCACAAGTTGTCACTATTATGCACCAAGGGTCAAATAGGTTCACCCTACAACTTGTACGAATTACCTTCTCTAACCCCTATTACTTGAGTTGTATCTATGCTATAATCCTTTGGCCTGATGAGGAGTGGTTGGTTCCTGAACTCAACTAGAAATTCCTTATCCTCGATGATAAAAACTAAAATAATATTCTTCCAAAGACCCAACAAAAACAAGACATCATCAAAATCTAAAGAACTACTTGACTTGAGCTAGAAGGAATAGTACCAACTCCCGCTACTAGGTATTTGGCATCATCACCAAGATCAACTTATAGTCTCGAGTCTTTCTTTTTCAAATTATATAACAACATTTTTGTTGATGTCATATGTTGATGTGCGCCACTGCCCACATATCATGCATCCCTCATAATTGTGTTGCTAGAAAGGAAAGATAGAAAAAATAAATCCTTTTCGAACTTGGGAGAAAACCCGGCCATCTGAGTTTCTACATAGGATTCTACCTTCTTTTGTTTCCACTTCCCTTTACCCTTTTTATTATATGGTCACTCTGATGCATAATGACCATGGTTATGACAAGTGAAGAACTTGATTTTACTCAAGTCCTCTTTTCCTAGCTGTGAGGTTAACTCATCACTCTTTCCCTTACCCTTTATGGGTCCTTTACCTCTACCCTTATTTGACTAACCAAATATAACTAGGTTCTCTTCACCATCCTTTTTTCTATCCTTTGAATCCATCTAAGTCTCCTCCTAGATATAGTCATCCTAAAGCCTCTCAAAGTTAGAAAGGTTTTCTCGAACACAAATACCTTTGAAAAATGGTTCCCATTAATATGGGAATCCATTTAGTGCCATTTTCACTAGTTCTACATCTTCAAGCTTTTCCCCAAGTAATGCAAGTCGATCACGGATATGGGTGATCTTCATAAGGTAACTGATGATAGTGTCTGATCTAGTCATCACTATGGATATGAGTTTGTTCTGCAACACCATCTTCTTGTTTATGTTATGGATTTGGTAGAGAATAATCATGGCATCAAACACCTCCTTTGTTGTCTTGTTGTTAGATTCATGAGGGATCATATGATCCTTTATGGAATCCAACATCATTTGCTTAGCCTTCATTTTCCTCTTGTTGTGAGATACCAACTTCGATGGATCTGTAGGAGGAGTACCTATGTTCTTGAAAATATCCCATAGATCATTCTCTTCTAGTAAGAGTGTAATCCTCACTTTCCATGATAAGAAATTTGAGGCATCGTCCACTCTATCCTCAAACCTGACGCCATTTGATGCCATTTTTGAGATCTACTGCCAAAACTCTCAAATCTGAAAATTATTGTTGAAATCCTCTCATTACTAGCCATTCTTCGCCACAACTTATTTACCATTTCAAATCATACAAAATTTCAAATAGAGAAATAGGCTCTGGTACCATGTGAAAATTCTCAAGTCTTGGGTGAGTAATTCCATTATGATCTCAATCAAATAAATTGTTGAATTTAATTATCATATAAATAAATTTCAAGCCATAGCATTAATCACACAATAAAATGGAATAGAGGAAGCATAAAAATCACTTTCAGGCATACACCGATAATTAGTCCAAATCTTCTTTTCATTCCTTCAAAAAACTTACATGTAAACCTCCACAAACTTCCCAAAAAGAACATTAAACTTGAAACTGAGTTGAACAACATGCTGAGAGAGTACAACATGTTGTACAGATGTATGGTTGGTCCATACAAACTATACAAATGTCGATATGGCTCTATCTATATGATTGTATGGATTCATACAATATTGTCCATACAATTGTACAAAATTATTCCATACATTGTACGAACTATTGCACGATACAACTTGTTATTGGAAACTGGCTAGTTTCTCTCTCTCCCTCTATATCTCTCAACATGCTCAATTGTAGAAGTGTTCAAGTGTGTTTAAAGTCTCTATCTTGACCCATATTTATAGTTTTAGTTGGACCAAAACCCTAATCTAGTTTTGAGATTATTGGTAATCTAAATCATACATGCATGAAATATACTTTATAGACTCAACTACTAAAAAAAAATAGCTTTCACATTTTAACTTAAGTGAATTACAAAATAAAATTACTTTTTCAAAATTAATTTTAGAAAATATCTAAACTAGTTTCTTTTCCATCTATAATTCTCAACATTGAAATATGGAGGATCAATAAATGCTTATATTTAGTAAATGAAATTCCATCTATAATTCTCAACATTGGGACATGGAGGATTAATAAATGAATGCTTATATTTACTATATCATAAAAGAGTACATGAAACTAAAGGATGAACTAGATTCTTTAACTTAGGTGAAAAAAAGGTTTAGGGTGAGTTTATTGTTATATTTCGTTACAAAGTGAGGATTGAGACTATGATTATAGAGCCATGCTCGTGGTCGAAATATATATCGAAGTGAAAGGGTCCAAGGAAATCGTGTCTCCTTTTGTTGTTTAGCACTCATGAATAGGACATGGGATGATGGGACATGCCTTAGTTCAAGAATAAACACGGCCCTAGCATTTTTATGTTGTGTGTGAAAATGATGGTGAAACCAATGTGCACCCTTTCATCAAATGTGTTGATATGCATAGGCATTGTACAAGGAACTAAACAATCTAAATGTTGATATGCATAGGCATTGTACAAGGAACTAAACAATCTTATAGGGTAGCAATGTGTGGTATGGAAAACAATTTAGAGGATTGTTTGAGAGCAAGGAACTAAACAATCTTATAGGAGTGGAAAATGTGTGGTATGGAAAACAATATAGAGGAATGTTTGAGAATATGGTTTGATATAAAAGAATTTAAAAAAATCTACTTTTTCTTTTTCTTTATATGGTATTATGGGATTTCTGGTTAGCAAGAAACTCTATCATATTGATTACAAATTCATCTTATAATTTCAAGTATATAATGAGATTTCAGCTTTAAAACAGAATTGTAACTCAAAGGATCGGCATATTTTTGAAAGACAGATTCTTGTGTGGAAGATTAATAAGCCATATTGCTTAGGATTCTTTGATGGAGCATTCCAAAGAGATCAGAACTTTAGCACTGTTGGTGCAATCCTTTATTTTTGAGAGGGACAGTACATAAATTTTAAACTTAGGATTTGTAGTTCAATCAAAGAATTCAACTGAAATTTTCGCATTAAAATTGTGGATGAAGTTACAGGTTTTTGAGGACTCGGCACTGGTTATAGCCTAGATGACAGGGACTTCAAGGTTATGTTCAGACCTATGGGAGACATTAAAACTGGTTAGTTCACATTTTGACCACATCATTTTCTCTGATGTTTTGGGAAGCTTAATATAGCAAAATGATATAGGAAAATATGAGCAAAAATAGGAGAGTAACTATCTGAAAGTGCCTTTTGCTATTTAACAAAGCAATTTTAATTCGGTCTCTGAATAAATATTATATTTTTCTTTTTTATGGAATTTAGGGATCATACCATAACATACAACTTCAATGTTCCATCAAGATGAGGCTTGGACTCAAGCAACATCTTTGGAGCGTTTCTAAAACCATATGTAAATAGGTCTGCATGCTGTGATTTTCACTTGGGCAGAAACCGCACACAAATTATAAATCAAATCCTAGTCCTTTCGTTCCCTTCAATATTGAAAATCAGGAAAAAGAACCGTAATTTGGAATACTTAGTTGGTAATTAATAATTTGTTAGAATTGCAAATGCTGAGTACACAATTCTCATATGATAATTGACGATCACACATACAAGAAACACATGGATTTTTGGTTGTCTTATTATTCAGATCATGGAGATTACAACAAATTTGCAAGTTCTTACTTTATCTCTCTTTGCCTCTACAAACTTACATATATTTATATACATTTACAAGAATCTAATTATTAAATGCAATCCCTATCCATATTCTAACTTGATCTATTTGATTGTAACCAACCCAAAATAATAGGATCCAAATTCATCTTTGAAAAAATTAATTGTAACCAAATCCCACCATAATTAATTTTTATATTACTAAGAATTTTAACAGTTTTGAAACTAATTTCCGCCATAATACAAAAATGAATTTTTAAAAACTAAATATTTCAATAACATGCAATGAATTAACCCTTTCATTCAAATTGAATGTAAAATCTGAATCCTGGCAAGATCTTGGGAAGTTGTCACTATTATCACCATAAGGATAGGTTCAACCATTACATAATAATGTCACTTCATTTTCTAGGTTTGCATACTTAATTCAAGATAGACTTAATCTTTTTAAATATAAACTCTATTATATATAATCGAGTTCATGAATCCAATCTACGTGCAGAGTGTTATCGTAGATTTCCTCCGTTCCTTGATCAGAACACATACCTTTACACTCTTTCATATCTGTTCCCAATGGTGTAAAAGGTCCACTGCAGAGCTCTTCTAATCCAAAGTCTGACCAAAATATGTATTGAGAAGAGAGCATATCACAACAGGGAGACTCCTTGAAATCACATAAACTCTCGCCTAGTGGGGCTGCATGTCCTGTAAAATGATCGCAATATGCGGATTGCTGGTCTGCTAAACTGCACAGAGAAGAGGTAAAGTTTCTATCTTCTGTTTCAACCAGATCAACATCTAGTCCCGGGTTCGCAACAGCTAGATAATCTTCTGTGATCGAATCGTTCACAAGTAAGTCGCACAGGAAGAATTCGTAATTTCTTTAGTACTCGACAATTTGAAGGCCTGATCCGAACTCATACCACTACTGCAGCCAGAACCGTACCAGCCGTTTGGACTTACCATTTCAGAATGTTTCATCGCAGTTGTTATTCTGACAGGGGTGGTTTTGAGCATGTGATTTTGTACGATGGAAGGAGATTTTGACCTATTCCTGAGATTTTGCCCGATCTTTGTTTGAGATTGGTTAATTGACAGCTTCTTGCTAAGGTGATTGTTCCAGTAGTTCTTGATTTCGTTGTCCGTCCGCCCTGGCAGTCTTCCTGCTATCAGCGACCAACTGCATGCATGGTAACGTAAGTCACAATTATTTTGCCAAAATTTCAATATTTCTAGAAATGAGGAATCACAGAACTTTAGTGCAGCTTCAGTCATTCTCCACATACCTATTGCCAAGAAGCCGATGCATCAGAATAATGAGGTCCTCCTCATCGGAGGAAATATTTCCGCGTTTAATGTCGGGTCGAAGAAAGTTCACCCAACGTAATCTACAACTCCTTCCAGACCGTTTAAGGCCTGCAAAACAAACTCTCTCCGCTTATCTAGTCCTATCAATACATATTTAAGAATGCATGAATACACTACTATTACAGATTTGTGGAGCTTCACCTGCTTTTTGGGGGAGTTTTGTCCATCCGCCATCGCCATGAATTCGAATGTATTCAGACAGAATCATATCCTCCTCGGCGCTCCAGGGTCCCTGCTTGAACCCTTCTTTTGAGCTGTAAGGAGATCTAACCATGTTCGATCTCCACAGATTGCGATCTCTTCTTCTGTGAACAGAAACAGTACACGCTTCGTCGTTTGTCTTTCGCTGGCCAAAGCCTTCTCAACACTTTTAGTGAGGAACAGCATGCGAGCACACGAATCTTTTAATTTACGAGGATCTCCTTCCCGGACTACAGAGTACCGATTCCTTTCCTTCTGCGATCAATATACAGTCTTTTAGGCAGCATTGAATGCTGTGGATAGTGGAATACTACAGCAATCAATATACAGTCTGTTAGGCAGCATTGAATGCTGTTGTTGGTGGAATACTACAGGCTATCTGTTCCTTCTCTTCCGTGATCAATATACAGTCTGCTATGCCGCATTAAATGTTGGTGGAGAGACACAGATCTAAAAGCAATTTAGATCTGACTATCTATATTTCATTTTTCTCAGCCCAATTTAGATATGATATTTCACTTTTTTCATTCACAACATTTAATACTGCCTAGCAGGTTGGATATTGATAGGTTTTTCCTAAAACCTTTGGTTAAAGCACAATTTATCTATAGTCAAATAATAATAATAATAAACTAATTTTAAGATCACTATCATTGGTGTATGAGCCCTTTGTTTGTTTGTGAGACAAGAAAGACCCACCTTCCAACAATTTGACGAGTAAAATATAGGAAAATACATACCCTACCTCTCTAAATATATATAAAGCTCATTCCCAAGACCTTTGGTTACAGCACAATTTAGCTTCTAGCTTCTATCGATTAGAAAAGATTGTTGGATGTACTATAGAACTACTCCTTTCCTTCCGCCATCAATATACAGCCTGCTAAGCAACATTGAATGCTATAGGCAGACAGATCTAAAAGCAATTTAGCTCTGACTACTTATATTTCACTTGTCTCAACATTCACAACATTTAATACTGCCTAGCAGTATGGATATGGATATCGGTAACCCTTTCCCAAAACCTTTGGTTAAAGTACAATTTATATATACTCAAATTATAATAATAATAAACCAATTTTAAAGTCATTATCTTTGGTGTATGAACCCTTTTGTTTATGAGACAAAAAAAACTCTTCATTCAACAATTTAATCAATAAACTAGCACAGTCACATAATTGTGACTGATTAACCCCGAAAGGTATATTTACTTGTGAAGAACGCAGTTGTGAAGAAACGCAGTTGTGAAGAACGCAGTTGGGCCGTCGTGAAGAACGTCGTCGTTGAAGAATGCAATTGAGCCGTCGTTGAGCCATCGTGAAGAATGCGGCTACGAAGAGTACGCTTTGTCCAATATGAAACGGGCGTACAGGCGCTAACATGTATTGCGCAAGTACTCTTGCAGATTAGGACGCCAACATTATAAACATTAATTTGAAGCAGATAGCCTATCGATTTCAAACATGTAATAAGTCTACATAAACCCTAATTTCACGGCACGGTCGAGCCCCGCCAAAATATCAGAGCTAAAACACCCCGAAACCCAGCAAACCTTGTACACCGCTACTCTCGCCCTTTCCGCCATTCCTTTCGCATTTCCTTTGGCGTAGCCCATCAAGCTCGCGTCGGGCATCGATGACCCCGTAGCGGTGGACGTAGTGTGAGTCCCGTGGCCATCTTGGTCCCTCGGTGACCTATACTCCTTCATCTTGTTGACAGGCCCAAGCGCAGCCTCGTAGCCATTGCAGAAAAATCAGGCACCGATCAGCTTTTTGTTGTAGTGCGAGGCATTGAAGCGTGTGCCGGCCTCGCACTCTCCCTTCCATTGAACTAGAACGAAACTCATTCCTTCGTCGCCGAAGCTCGGGCTCTCGGGCCAGACGCCAATAAGAAAATGAAACAGACAGGCAGAAAATGAAACGCGCGATAAGAAAATGAAACGGGTGTACAGATGAGGAAAGTAATAAAATGAACGGACATCTAAGGAAAGGCTGCGTGTACAGCCACATAATGAACGGACAACTGATAAAATACAAATGTGGTAATTCCAAAGGTTAATCTTTTAAACGTGGCAATCATATAATGATACAATAATTCCTTAATATGATTAGGTAAATGTAAAAAAGTAAACAGGTTAACTGATGCATTCAAAAATACAAGGAAGTTATGAAGACTAAATCACATTCATTGATTTGGGGGGACGACTAAGAATATGCCAGCATCTTCAATTGTTAGCATCTTTATGAGACAAAAAAAACTCTTCATTCAACAATTTAATCAATAAAATATATCAAAATATACATACCCTACCCTCTCTATATAAAAAAAACTCATTCCCAAAACCCAAAACCTTTGGTTAAAGCACAATTTAGCTTCTGCTTCCACCGATTAGAAAAGATTGTTCGATGTCATCACAAATGCATGTGCTAAGCGCAGATACCTCGGGACCCTAATAACGACGGCGACGTGCACCATGCATTGTCATTTCATTGAGAGTTTGCTGTGAACTAAATATGTCAATGAAGGCCTAATCGGTGTGTTTGATAATAATTTCCCACATTAGTCCCTCATCCACCTCCTGCTGCATTTTGGTCTTTGATTGTTTTACACAGTTAGCCACATATTTTTCCTTCTTCATTGATGCATTTTTGAGGTTGCTCTTCCCGATATGGTTGTGTTTTTGATCCTAACAAATTATCTCTTCTTAGTGATTGGGTTCACTTTACAATTACCATAATATCCATTCAAAAGGATGGTGAGGATATCACTCAAGAGGTATTCATGAAGTGGAGTTCCATGATCACGAGGGGAGAAGGAGAGGCCCATTTTTCCTTGAGCTTCACTTTGGGTAATTATTG
>JASDQU010099937.1:146201-160248 GCA_032191745.1 Picea mariana
AGGTAAAGTTTCTATCTTCTGTTTCAACCAGATCAACATCTAGTCCCGGGTTCGCAACAGCTAGATAATCTTCTGTGATCGAATCGTTCACAAGTAAGTCGCACAGTGACTTGGAAGAATTCGTAATTTCTTTAGTACTCGACAATTTGAAGGCCTGATCCGAACTCATACCACTACTGCAGCCAGAACCGTACCAGCCGTTTGGACTTACCATTTCAGAATGTTTCATCGCAGTTGTTATTCTGACAGGGGTGGTTTTGAGCACGTGATTTTGTACGATGGAAGGAGATTTTGACCTATTCCTGAGATTTTGCCCGATCTTTGTTTGAGATTGGTTAATTGACAGCTTCTTGCTAAGGTGATTGTTCCAGTAGTTCTTGATTTCGTTGTCCGTCCGCCCTGGCAGTCTTCCTGCTATCAGCGACCACCTGTAAGTCACAATTATTTTGCCAAAATTTCAATATTTCTAGAAATGAGGAATCACAGAACTTTAGTGCATCTTCAGTCATTCTCCACATACCTATTGCCAAGAAGCCGATGCATCAGAATAATGAGGTCCTCCTCATCGGAGGAAATATTTCCGCGTTTAATGTCGGGTCGAAGAAAGTTCACCCAACGTAATCTACAACTCCTCCCAGACCGTTTAAGGCCTGCAAAACAAACTCTCTCCGCTTATCTAGTCCTATCAATACATATTTAAGAATGCATGAATACACTACTATTACAGATTTGTGGAGCTTCACCTGCTTTTTGGGGGAGTTTTGTCCATCCGCCATCGCCATGAATTCGAATGTATTCAGACAGAATCATATCCTCCTCGGCGCTCCAGGGTCCCTGCTTGAACCCTTCTTTTGAGCAGTAAGGAGATCTAACCATGTTCGATCTCCACAGATTGCGATCTCCTCTTCTGTGAACAGAAACAGTACACGCTTCGTCGTTTGTCTTTCGCTGGCCAAAGCCTTCTCAACACTTTTAGTGCAGTAAGTCGTTCGTTAGTGAGGAACAGCATGCGAACACACGAATTTTTTAATTTACGAGGATCTCCTTCCCGGACTGCAGAGTACCGGTTCCTTTCCTTCTGCGATAAATATACATTCTGTTAGGCAGCATTGAATGCTGTGGTTGGTGGAATACTACAGGGATCAATATACAGTTTGTTAGGCAGCATTGAATGCTGTTGTTGGTGGAATACTACAGACTATTTGTTCCTTCTCTTCCATGATCAATATACAGTCTGCTATGCAGCATTAAATGCTGGTGGAATATACGTAGAGAGATAGATCTAAAAGTAATTTAGATCTGACTATCTATATTTCATTTTTCTCAGCCCAATTTAGATATGATATTTCACTTTTCTCATTCACAGCATTTAATACTGCCTAGCAGGTTGGATATTGATAGGCCTTTCCTAAAACCTTTGGTTAAAGCACAATTCATCTATAGTCAAATTATAATAATAATAATAATAAACTAATTTTAAAGTCACTATCATTGGTGTATGAACCTTTTGTTTGTAAGACAAGAGAGACCCACCTTCCAACAATTTGACTAGTAAAATATAGAAAAATACATACCCTACCTTTCTAGATATATATAAAGCTCATTCCCAAGACCTTTGGTTACAGCACAATTTAGCTTCTAGCTTCTATCAATTAGAAAAGATTGTTGGATGTACTACAAAACTACTCCTTTCCTTCCGCCATCAATATACAGTCTGCTAAACAACATTGAATGCTATAGGCAGACAGATCTACAACATTGAATGCTATAGGCAGACAGATCTAAAAGCAATTTAGCTCTGACTACTTATATTTCACTTGTCTCAGCATTCACAACATTTAATACTGCCTAACAATATGGATATGGATATTGGTAACCCATTCCCAAAACTTTTGATTAAAGTACAATTTATATATACTCAAATAATAATAATAATAATAATAAACCAATTTTAAAGTCATTATTATTGATGTATGAATCCTTTTGTTTAGGAGACAAAAGAAACCCTCCTTTCAACAATTTAACCAATAAAATATGCCAAAATATACATACCCTACCTTTCTAAATATATATAAAACTCATCCCAAAAACATTTGGTTAAAGCACAATTTAGCTTCCGCTTCTACCGATTAGAAAAGATTGTTCGATGTCATCACAAACGCATGTGCTAAGCGCAGATACCTCGGGACTCTAATAAGGACGGCGACGTGCACCATGCATTGTCATTTCATTGAGAGTTTGCTGTGAACCTGACCTACCTTTACCTTTTAATTGACCAAAGTACGTTTCCATATTTTACGTTTTATTATTTGGTAGGGAGAATTTATATTTAAACATTGATTTCAACTTGTAATAATATTAATGTTAGTTTGTTTCTGAGGTGTAGGATAGTCGGTGACGGAGTGTGTTGTTAAGCCACTCTGTGTTGTTAAAGTCACTGGTTTGAAACCTGCTGGGACAAGAAATCCAACCATGTTAAGGGTTGGTGTGGCTCAGGCCGGGTGCCATCCCGGGTGATTTTGACGGCTTAGATGCCCCTGAATCGCAGTTTCTCAAGCCACAGGTTAATCGCGTAGCCAAGATCCTACACAAATTAACAAACAAACAAAAAAAATATTAATGCTAGTTTAAATGTGTAAGTTGTTTTATTTATATATATATATAGAAAATACATGGTAAATTTGTATGAAAAAATGAAGTTATACGATAAATCATACATGTTAAGTGTGAATGAAAAAATGAAGTTATAGAATAAATCAGTTTTCCCAATAAAATATGGGAAGTTTAATAAAATTTGAGAGTACATGCGTAGGTTTATACACACTAGATAAATACATTCTCTCTTTAGTAATTTCGCATTATAAGTTATATATGTAATTGGTAACATGGGGGCCTTGTGGCAGCTATAAAAGTGGTCGGTCCGGTACTGGCGGGTAAGAACATAAAAAGGAAAGGTAACTGAACATGTATGTGTAGTGTAAGGTGAAGTGATGCTTTACTATTGTAGTTGTTGGCTAGTATCATCGATCACAATAATTGAGAGTACATGTGTAAGTGTACAGTATCATTAATCACAATAATTGAGCGTACATGTGTAAGTGTAGTAGCTGTGGTTGTTTCATGAGAGTACATGTGTAAGTGAAGTGGTTGTGTGATGAGAGTACATGCGTAAGTGTAGTGTTTGTTTGATGAATTTCCTTTGGATAGATACATGATGGAGAAAGAATGATTTAAAATTTCTATTTTATTTTATCTTTTCAATATATTTTTTTTATCATTTTTTCATATTTGTATAAAATTATTTTAGAAACAAATTGTATGATAATTTTATATTAAAATTTTAAATTCTCATATAAAAAACATAATTTTTATATATTTTTAAAAAATGTTAATTATAATAAAAATTGAAAAATATTAAAAAATTTAATTTTTATATCTTTTTAAAAAATGTTAATGTTAATTATAATAAAAATTCAAAAATATTAGATTTTTTTTTTTAAGTATTGATTATAATAAAAATTATAAGAATATTAGAAAAAGTAGTGTAGATATTTTTGATAAATATATAAAAACTTGAAATATAAAAATATAAAATTCTAGTAAAACACAAGAAACATAATATACAAGTTTATATTCATGTTAATCCTTGATTTATCAAGCATGGAGAGGGATCAATCTCTTTAGGTGAAAATCTATTGTAGAGTGTATAACTTGAGGAAATGTTTCCAGAGATTTGATTCTTTATTATGTATAGAGATTTGATTCCTCATTATGTAGATGATCAACATTATGTATATGTCTAAGATTAATCTGATCATTTGAAATTTACTCACTTTCTTTAGTTGGTTGAAAGTATAAAGAGTATCATCAAGAAAGATCAGTTGGTTGAAAGTATAGAGAGTATCATCAAGAAAGATGAATGTCACTTTAGTTTTTAGTATTTTTTAGCACAATTTGTAGATGATCAAATTTATGTATATGTATATGTCTAGGATTAATCTGATCATTTGAAATTTACTCACTTTACTTGGTTGAAAGTATAGAGCATCATCAAGAAGGATCAATGCCAATCTATCTTTTTCAGTTTCTAGCATAGTGATAGAATTCATAAATGATCAAAATTATGTACATGTTTATCTCTTAGATGACTCTAATCAATTTAAATTTAGTCAATTTCCTCATTTGTTAAGAATAGAGAGTATTATTCAAAAATGTACTTCAAGAATTATTCATGAAAATAAAGTAAAAATGTTGAATGATGAAATAAGTACACCAAAATCAATAGATGTACATTGAAATCAATATGTTGATGTCACCGTACATCTCAATTTCTAGATGCATTGATTTCAATGTACATGCACTCAATTTCTATTTCTAACAACATTGATTTCAATTTACATATCAATTTTAATTTATATTCAATATACATATACATAATTGATCATTTCAATGTATAATTTCAATTTCTATTATATATATATATATATATATATATATATATATATAATTGTTGATATTTCTAATGCATTGATTTAGTACATGTTAATTTCAATTTCAGTTTCAGTTTCATTTTCATTTTCATTTCTATTTCAAGCATAAAGACTATCTTCAAAAGATATAGTCACACTCTCACTTACATTATTATTGATTCTCAAAGTTCATGTTAACAATCCATAACATAAAATTACAAAATTACAATACTACTTAAACTATTTGTCATGTAAGTCTGGTGTAAGGGTTGGAATGGCTTAGGCCGGTTTGATCCCTGGGTGACACCAGAGTGATTTTGAGGGCACCCTGATCATTTTGACAAGTTAGATGCCCCTGAGCCCCTGAGTCTCTATAGTCGCAATTTCTAACTACATACTAGCTAATCCCACAGATAAACTAGCAAAAAAAAACTAGTTATCATGTAGTTAAAAAAAAAAAAAAAACTATTTGTCCTATAGTTAAAAAAAAACAAAACTATTTGTCATGTAGTTTTATTCAAGAAGGTGCGTACAAGTAATATTGCCTTCAAATTTAAAGGTCAATAAATTATTATATTAAATAATTAATTTATAATTTTTAGTCTACCCATGATGTATCAAAGTTATTTTATTTATTTGTTAAGATCTGTTCTTTTTTGAACAAATATTTCGGCCCGGACAAACTTTTCAGAAATTAGTTTGTCTAGTCTTAAAATCACATTTTCTATCATTGAAATGAAGTGCCATTTTAATAGTAGAAAGGGTATGTTTAGAAATTTTTTCTATATTCTCCCATAAAATTTAAAATGAAATGAGGAGTTCAAAATATGCAAATTCTAATTGTGTAAAACTCATATTCAAATTATAATGATGTACAACAATATTCTCATGGTCATGGTGGACCATCTTAAATTATCTTATTGGATTGACAAGAGAAAGAGCAATTGTATAAATATTAATTCAAAATGGGTTGATTCATTCTTGTAAACTCGATCAAATAATATAAAAATGAATTTATTTACTCTAAATCCAATGTGTTTTTAAATTTTTTAAATATAAGTATTTTTTTATTATTTGTTTTGGTTATGTGTGTGATAACATTTCCTCTATATTGGGTTGCTTATTGTTATATGATAAACTTTTTTTATTTTATTCATGAAAGAGTGTCATGGGCCAATTTTCCTTCTAATAAATTAAAAAAAAAAGTTTTAAAAATAAAAATGATATGCAGAAAGATAAATGTAATTTATTTCTCTTATAAATGCCTAAAACATGAAATAATAAAACAATATCACTCAAAATGAGGAGTCATTATTTTTGGTACTTGGACTTATTCTATAATATTTAAAATGAGTTATTCTTGTCTAGTTTTAAAAATAAAAATGATATGCAGAAAGATAAATGTAATTTATTTCTCTTATAAATGCCTAAAACATGAAATAATAAAACAATATCACTCGAAATGAGGAGTCATTATTTTTAGGTACTTGGACTTATTCTATAATATTTAAAATGAGTTATTCTTGTCTAGAAGGGGTTATTCGAGGAGATTTCCATAAGAAAAATGCAAAAAGAGTTTAAAAAAAAAAGATAAATGTAATTTATTTTTCTTATAAATGCTTAAAACATGAAATAATAAAACAATATCACTCAAAATGAGGAGTCGTTATTTTTAGGTACTTGGACTTATTCTATAATATTTAAAATGAGTTATTCTTGTCTAGAAGGGGTCATTGGAGGAGATTTCCATAAGAAAAATGCAAAGGGATATGTGTTTCTTACAACTTTAGGTACTTGGACTTATTCTATAATATTTAAAATGAGTTATTCTTGTCTAGAAGGGGTCATTGGAGGAGATTTCCATAAGAAAAATGCAATGGGATATGTGTTCCTTACACCTTGCATTCCTATAGTGGACCACAACATAAATGTAGATCTATAGTAGGAAATAAATGCATAGAAGTGGTAGGGAAAAATTGATTAGTAGTGGAAGAGAATAAATGCAAATCACTAGTAGGAAATGCTTTTGTTTTAACAATAAAGGGGTAAATTATACAGCCTGAGTGTGCCTAATAGTTAAGAACATGTGTTTACTCTTAAGAGGTCACAAGTTCAAATCCAGAGGGGGCTAGGGTATGTATACCTCCATAGCCTTTACCAGTCAAATCACTGGGCGGAGGGGGGTCCCTTGTCCCACAAACAAGGGGGTCTCATACACCAATTTGGTGTGGCTTGGCAGTGACCTTAAAAATATATTATTATTATTATTATTATTATAAAAAGTGCCAAAAAGCACCTGAGCATATATAGAGCTTAGAGCTTCAAAACGAGGACATGAGAAAAATTCCTTCTCATTCCAAGGCCACACATATCAGATAGTTACACATAGAGTAGTTTCACAGGTACATTTTCTCTAGAAAGTCTGTCTGAATATACCTAGTAGAAAGTATCTAAACTGCAAATACAAAAATAATACATATGTTATAAGAAAGGAAAAGAAACCATCCAGAATTCAAAACCCTTGACTAGAACTTGGAGCTGGGTTGTTCAAATCCAACATAGGAGCTTGTTGTGCTAGTGAGGATGCAATTTCCAAGTTTCCCTAGTCATTCCAGGGAGAGGATCCAGGAGGAGGTAAAAGGAAAAGATATTCAAGATAAGACTAAAGAGCCTCACTTTCATCCTTGAGCTAATGGATGATCTACTTATGCTACACCTAGGTTTTCATAACCAGGAGAACCTGAGACAATAATCGACTAAATTGAAGTTGTATAGAATGTTCAATGGACTGAAGTATGCATGTCTCCCATATCTTCCTCAATGAAATACATACACTTTATACATTTCCCAATATAACCCCTCACCATGATTTCCAGCAGACACATAAGACGGTAAGAGAACCATGGAGAAACAATTGAATTGAACAAAGATGTGAATAATATTGTGAGGATAGGAATCCCATAATAGTCCGAGGAGGTGAACCATAAACAATAATTAATGTAAGTGTGTGTTGATGCAAGCTACTTGGAGCCTGATATCAACTCCCACCTAAATATATGATTTCGAGTATATGTTATCGCATCCATGGTGAGGTTGTACATCCCACATGAGCCCAGGAGTAATGAGGAGAGAGAGTGATAAGAGGGTGTAGTACAACATAATTTAAAGCAACTAAGGGGTGGGGTGATGATAGCACGTCGAGCCGTGGATTTTGCAAGTGTTTTCATCATGTATGGATGGGAGTTGGAGATATTCCCTATGAGTAATGTGTCATCAATCCTTGATATTATAACCATATAGGGGTCCTGATGAGAAAATAGACCCCCTTTTTTTCTTCCTTTGTGAGTTTTAGAGAGGGTCATGGGATAGGAGAGAAAGAAGTATTATGATAGACCATGATGATGCCCTGTGAATTTTGAGTAACTTAATTTTCAAGATAGTCAGCCTCCAAGTTATTAGCATGCATGACATGGAAGAGATATATCTTGTTGAATGCCTTCATTTCTTGATGAATTATGAGAATAATTGATTAGAGTTGAATTTGATTGGGGAGTGACTAAAGTATTGCATGCTTGATTATTACTTTAGAGTCACCTAGAACTATGAGAGCACATATACCCCGAGTATTAGCTAGGGATAATACTTGTAGAAGTGCATAAGTTTCTTCTTGATTGTTGGATTTCACCCCTATACTCCATTCATATGATAATTATATGTTTCCTCTAGGGTCAAGAATAACCCCACCCTCTCTTTCCACCCTAGGGTTTCCTTTCATTGCACCATCAAAATTTAGAATGAAATTGTTATGGTACTCCATACATACCAATAGTGAAGGGGGAGAAAGTTGAAGTTGCAAAAGTGATATGGGATGAGATGGATTGATTTCAGAGGATTGGAGGGAGAATTTCTTAAACCACTCTACCTCCCTGATATCCAAAGGTTGTTGTGGGACTAATATCATTGTCTTGGAAAGGAAGAACTCTAGCATGAGGTGGATGGCCCTGTTTGCCACAAAAGAAGGAAGACTCTTTTCTTTCGAGAATATTGCTTTGTTATAGGCCAATCATATCTTCTAGAAAATGACTTTTGGAAGGGATAACTAAAGCTTTTATAATATAGGCTTATTACCAAATGAGATATCAGAGAAGAGAGAGAATCTGTTGAGAATATCTAATATGGATGAAGGCTAATGGATTCGTTGAAACAAACCCATGAGCGCTACTTTCCATATAGTCCAAGAAAAGGAGGATTCCAAAAAAATATGATTTGAAGTTTCTTGAGCAACATTACATAGAACACACCTGAACAGACCTAGGAAGCCCCTTTTGGAGGTTTTTTTTTTCCAGTTAAGATCTTACCATGTGTCAAAGTCTAGCTGAATAGATTTATTTTAGGAAGTTCACCAGGTTAAAAAATATAGTTCCATTGGGAAGAGGGGGAGGGATACAGGATTATGCCATGGTAGACTCATAACCTTTTCTGATGGAATAACCTTGAGTACCCCAACCTCTAGAATATTTAATAATTGAATGCATAGGTGCATAACCTTAAAGGTGAAGGATGAGGGAATTATCTTGATCTTCAAGGTGAGACAAAGGGGAACCTAGGTCCCAACCTAGTCATTTTCCTGAGGATCTTTCTCATATGTATAGGTCAAAAAGCAAGCGTTTTCCTTTATCCTGGAGCTAATCAAGGAGGGAGTGAAGCTGGAGATATTAGGATAGAAGAGGGTGCCCCATAATGTTGTCAAAGGGAAGAGAAATGGATTTTTCATTTCCTATAATCTAGGAAAGATGATTATCTACTAAAGGGATAGAAGATTTTAGTAAACTCCAAATTTGGGAGTCCTTGGAGGAGGGAGGAAATCTAGACAATGAATCATTTTCCATGAAAAGTATTTTAAATGGGTGACCCTTTTCCACCATTCTTTTTCCCGAGACTAGTCTCCAAAGGATTTGTTTTCCAAGGGATAGATTATAAATGGTCGGATCTTTGATATCTAAATCACTGCAATTTTTCTAAGCCCTTACAATGTGTCAATTGACCAGATGGAATATTTTGTTGTGCAATATTCTATTTGACCATGGAAGGAGCGAGGAGGGAGGAGAATTGAAAAATGGGTAAGGCTGAGAGAACATATTTAAGAAGGACCAATCTACCAGTTGGGTTTAACCATTGATAACCCCATTATTAGTACTTATATTTAATCTTCTCCAGGATGTGATTCAAGGAATAGGCTTGTAGGGAATTAAGGAAAATATTTATTACCGAGTATTTGAAAGTATACCACTTGTCTGCAAATGAGAATTGAAGAGTTATGGTGATGATGGAGAGAGTTATGGAACTAGTATTCCAGTCATATATATTTCTTTTAGCCTCATTTATTAGTCCTTCGGATATTGTTGTGAATTCTTCCATTACATTTTCAAATCTTTTGGTGATTATTGTTAATGCCCCCCAACAATATAGTGTTGTATGCAAACTGGGAATTATTTATCCATTTTTATCCTTTATCGATTTTAATTGTTCTAATGGAATTCAACCTTCATTCCTGATCCATCCTTCTTGAAAGAGCATCCACCATTAGAATATATAGGAGAGGAGAGAGAGGTCATAATTTACTTAAACCCCTTTATATTTTGAAGAAGGAGGTATGTATGTCATTGACCATGGGGGAAATCCAAGGGTTATGAATGCAGGTTGTAATCCAAGCTATAAATTCTTCATTGAAACCAAATCTGGTTAAGACAACCAACAAGAAGTTGTGTCTAACCCTATGAAATTCATTTTCCATGTCGATTTTGAAGGCCGTACACAACTCTCCTCTGGTTTTACTGGAATTAATTGCTTCCTGAACAAGAAGAATTTTTTCAACCTTTTTTCATTTCTCTACAAATTCACCCCGATTTTGGGAGATAAGATTGGGGAGGAGGGATCTAATGTCATTAGTAATGATTTTTATGATTATTTTGTATGATACATTTCATAGAGAAATAGGGAGAAATATTCCAAAGGAGGTTCGGTTGGTTTCTTTGGGTATCAAGGCTAGGAAGAATGAGTTAATTCCTCCTCAAAGGTTTGTATATTTATTAACATATTTGATTATTATAATAAGGTCCCTCTTGATTATGTGCCACAAAAATGAGCAGAAAATCCATCAAGACAAGGAGCTTTATGAGCTTTCATTTGATGGATCGATCCCCATACCTTTTCTTCAGTAACCACGATATTCAAGATTTCATTATATTTATCAGTAATCAGGGTGGGGATATTTTCTAGCATGTTTTGAAAAGAGACTAGGTTGGTATTTTGGATTTATTTATATAATCCTTCATATTCCTTGAAGGAGAATTCCTTGATATGTTCAAAATTGGAGACTGTCTCTCCTGACAAATGGTGATTTCTTTGACCCTATTTCTCTAGATTCTAGATTTGGACCTCCTTTGGAATTTTTTTATGTTTCAATCTCCTTCATACATCAACAGACTACATGATTTCAGATGTCAATTCTCCTCTTTTCATTGGATGGATTTTTGAAAGTGTTGGAATGTTTGTTTCTCTTCTTTTAAGAGGTCTCATGTCACCTATTATTTTTCTAGATTATCTTTGATTTCATCCATTTTATCTGATAAGGATTTGAATTTTATTTTCGGGGGAGAGACTTGAGCAATGGTGAAGTACTTGAATTCATGTTTGAGGAGCGTAATATTTTTCTCCCATATGGATATGGGGGAGATAGATATCCAACATGCCTAAGAGGAGGAGACAAGATTCAAAAGAGAAGGGTCTTGGAACCAGAGGGTGTCAAATCTAAATCAAATGGGACCTATATATTTCATATAAGAGAAGAGGAGGGATATGGGGTGTTGATTAGAGACATACCAAGAAAGGATTTCAGAAGAGGGAATCAAGGAATGTTCTAGAAGAAAAAAATCAAGATGTGTCACAATGTGTCGAGGACCCAATCTTTTGTTGGTCTAGGTGTATCTTCCCTTTCTTGGTTTGATGTCTATTGAGTCATATGAGGAAATGAGGTCCTCCATGTGTTCCCAAGAGGGATCTTAGACAATTAGGCCCCCCTTTTTTCTATTGAACTCAAAGTGGTGTTGAAATATCTGCCAGTATGAGTTTGAAGTTTCTGCATCTCTCTGTGAAGTTGTTTAAAGTTTCCCAGTAGTCCACTTTTTTCTTTGGAAATGCAAGGCATACATAAATTCATAACATACAAATACATACCTAATGGGAGGTGTATCGAGTTAACCATGATCTAGTGTTGTGTTTCTTTCCATTGCTCCATTCAAAGTATTTGTGGGTTCCATAAAGTACAGAGGCCTCCAGAAGTACCTCTTGAGATGATTGTGACTCCATTACAGGAACGCGATATTAATTATTTTTCTTGAAGGATATCAAAATCCTTCATTTTATTTTCCTAGACTAGAAGAAGATGTGGATTTTATGACTTAACCAGACTTTTGGTAAATTCCTATTTTTTTCTTCCACCCAAACCTTTGTAATTCTAGGATATGATTTTCATCATTTACTTGTGGTTTTTGGGTTTCCCTCCTTCTAGGGGATGGTTCAACCTTGGTTTCTAGTGGTGCTTGGTTCTATCTTGACCACTCCATCCAACATACTTTTCTTCCCCAATTCTTTGTCTATGTTCACTGTCACTTCTCATGTTTGTTGATTTGACTTGCGGCCTACATTTTTTAAGGGGGAACTGGGTGTTTATTCCTACCTTGATTCTCCTTCTAAGTGCTTAGCTTGTCCATCATCCACTAGATCCACAACCTCCTTGGATTATGATCCTAGGAACTTCTAGGGGGGACCTCAACATCCACACTATTGGAGATATTACACACACCTAGGATTTTCCTTTCATTTTATTTTTCTAAGTTTATTTGGATATGTTGAGGGTCTCTTATTCTGATATATTCTTCCCCCATTGATGATATTCTTCCCTAGACAAGGGTTCCACATACTCTCCAGTCAATTCTTAGTTTTTGTTCAATTAGACTAGTTGAGTGAAGTGTTGCATGTCAACCTTGGTTTTAACACCAAGTGTTGCATGCTAACCTCAGGATCATCACCGACAATGTGAAATTGCATTGGGATCATCATTAGTAAGGTGCATTCCACATGTGTTAGTGATCTCCTCCTCTTTTCACTCTAGTTTGGCTACTTAACTAACAATCGCATGACCAATTATATCATGACCTATGGTTTCACATCAATGAATGTAAGACACCAAATGAGATCTGGACCACCTTGGTTGGTCTCTTTGGCAAGAAGGATGAAATGAAGGGCCATTTGCTCGAAGTAGAACTAGCTCCTTAGATCCAAACAAGTTTGACAATGTCTAATATCTCTTCACCAAATTTAAATATCTCCTTCGTGAATTGATAGACTGTGGTATCGAAAAATCCAAACAAGAAAAACAAATGGGTCTTACTATTATGGAAAAACTTGGACTGAAATTTAGTGTATTTTTCTCCACATTTCATTCTACCAGATTCACCGTAGGAGAAACCTAGACCATGCCTTCATTGTCACATTTCATTGAGGATTTGACATAGGAGTAGGATAATCTCATTTAGATGGGAATAATCAAGTGCCCCAAGGAAAAGGAAACACGCATGCAGAGCCAAATAAGGAAGGGTACTCCAAACCCTTCAATGATTCCTCAGGTTCCAAAGATGGAAAAAGAAAGCAAGGGAAGAAGTGTGGTTACTGCAATTGTGGTAACCATCTAGGATCTACATGCATGAAGAAGCAAATAGATCTTATGGCACAAATACTTCAGAAGAACAACAATAAATTTACGGACTTAACGAGAATTGTGACTTCAAAATGAGAACTCTGGCCCAAAAAACCCATATTTTTGCATAAAAAACATGAAAATCAACCTCCAAAACAAAAAGTGGTGTTACCGGTAGTACCATTTTTTCAAATGGGGTCAAAATTACAACATTTTTCAATCATGGCCTTCAAAACTCAAAAAAAACCTTAAAATTAATACCTAAATAAAAAAAGTGACACTAATTGAAACAATTTTTTTTTTCTAAACATTAACATTATGGCTCATTACAACCTAATTGAAATCGTGATTTTGACAATAGATCCCTATGCAAAAAAAAAAAAAAAAAATTGGATACAAAATGGTCACTCTAAAATTCATTTACTAACTTTTTTTTCCATAAATTTACATTGAAAAATAAATAAATAAAAAGGAGAAAATCTTTGCAATTTTTTTTTAAATGAAGAAAAAAATACATTTAAAAAAAAATATTCAAAACCCAAATTAAACAAAAGAAATGAAAAATATTTAAAATTTAGCCAAAAACAATAATATATGTATTTTAATTTGGCCAAATTTTAAATAATTTTCATTTATTTTTAGTTTTTTTTTCACCAAAATTAAAAAACACTAAAAAACTAAAAAATAAAGGAAAGTAAAAAAGAATTGAAAAAAACTTAAACTAAAACATTATATTAAAAAATTTAAAAATAATACAAGATCAAATATATATATATATATATATATATATATATATATATATATATATATATATATATTT
>JASDQU010099937.1:160544-189680 GCA_032191745.1 Picea mariana
TATATATATATATATATATATATATATATATATATATATATATATATATATATATAGTTTTTGGCTATAAATTTAGTTTTTTGGTTTTTTTTCTCTTCAGTTTTTAAATTTTTTCTTTATTCTTAATTTTCACATAAATTTGCCTTTAATTTTAATATTTTTATTAATTTCAATTGTTTTCTTTTTTTAGTTTTTAATTTATCAAAAGAATTAAATTATATATTTTTTCTAAATATTCAAAAATAGTGTTATTTAACTATAATTATTTTATATGTATTCAAGTAAAGATCAGTAGTGTGTTAAAAATGATGTTTTCCACTATATTTTAAAAGTATGAAACCATAAATTAATTAAGGAAACACAATTATATGAAAATTCTTAATTTCAAAAAAGCAAATGGTAAAAAAAAAATTTAAGATTGAAAGAAGCATGGAAAAATGACTAAAAACACTGTTGAAAAAAACAATTGAAAAAATTGAAAATAGATGAAAAATAAGCATTTCAAAAAATAATGTGGAAACATTATGGATAAGAAAATTTAAAATATCAAACTTGAGACGAACAAAGTTCGCTCACACAAGAATTATCCAAATACTTGGAATATAACAAAGTAATCCATATAGGACTGTAAATAATAAATGAATAGATAAGATATAAGATAAGATATGATAGATATATGATAGATGATTACAATGGAGAATGAGGGCCTGCTTATATACCCACGCAGGGGTGCCCTTTACCAATAGTCAAGTCATGTCCTTTGAGACATGACCTTTCATTATTAATAATTATTATTTATTAATTATTATGTTATGAATATCTATGATATATGTATATTTATGTTCATAACATTGCCTTCCCCTTAAAAATGCTTTGTCCTCAAAGCATACTTTATGGAAGACTTATCGCTTGCGCTAGCTTGTAATTATTGTCGCCTGATTCTTCATTATCGAGCTAGTAATCGTTGAGGACTTGAGACGATAGGATTTTCTAAGCGCTGAGAAAAACTTTCGCATTGTAAAGGAGTCTGCCCATCCTAATTCAATCTTTTGCATGGGGAGTTTATAGGGTTCTTGGAAAGAACTTGATGTATTTCGACTCCCATGATAACTTCTATGTTGAGCATCATTTGTAGTTGAACTAATATTCTTCGACATACTGGTCATTTGTTTCTGTTGATACAAGGATTGACTAAAGTATCGATTTTTGTGATTAGGATGTTGATAAGGCATCCTTGCAACTTGATCATTACTTCGTATACTTGTAGCTTTTTGTTGATTAAATTTTGGAATTGATTCTCTTTGATATTTCTGGCTTGTTTGTACCTCGACATTTGAAAACATCTTAAGATCGGCTGGATTTGTCTCCTTTTGAGTTGTAAGGTTGATTGGGTCTGTCATCGTTTCCTTATCGACTAAGGATATTTTGTGATCTAGATTTTCTTGGAAGGTCTTCTTATCATGCTTCAACTTTTTAATCTGAGTTAATAAATCTTGATTATATTGTCTTAATCGTAAAAGTACTTCTTTATTTTTTGATTTATTGTCTTTTTCTGATTCTAGATTCTCCTTTCTTTCGTCCTTTAAGATTTTAATTTGTTCTAGTAACTTCTGATTAAGGTTCCTTAGGCAGGAGCTTTCTTCCACTTTTTCGGTTAATTTCTCTTTGAGACCTTGATTTTCTTGTTCAAATTTTTGAAAACACCGCTTCTTCTCCTTGGATTTCATGATTTTTGCAAGTAGTTTCTCATTATGATTTCTTAGGCGAGAAATCTATTCGTCTTTTTCAATAATAATTTTGTCACATTCTTCTTGTCGATCTTGCAACTTCTGTATTGACTTCTGGTTATCTGGAAGGATCACTTCTGATATGTCCTTCAGGTCTTCTGATGATGGAGCTTCTGAAATTGACTTCATTGTAGTGTCCTGTAATGTGAATTTTTTCTTTTTATAAGAAAATGTTAAAAACTTTCTCCTTGTGTTGAACATAAAAGTACCTAATGTATCTACCCAAGTTGACCCTAGAATTATATCAACATTGCCTTGATACATTGATACCACATTGAATTGACCTATGAATTTGTACTCATCAATAGATAGTTGTAGGTTCTTAATTTCATATTTCCCATCAAAAAGACACGTGGCATTTTCAATTATATTTGGTTCTAAAACCATTAATTGGTTTGCCAGGTCAACGTTAATGTGATTTTTCTTAGCGATTGGGCAAATAACGATGTTGATATTCTTTCCTTGAATAATCCCATTAACTTTTAATAAGGGATCCTCATATTTTTTATAAGTAGAGGGAAATATTCTTTGGATTTTACTACAGAACTCCATTTTGCTCATTTTCAAATTATCCATTTATCTTAATAAAAGTAATTAACTTATTTTTTATTTTTTTTTCTTCAAAATTGATCCTTTTAAAAAAAAAAAAACTTTCAAATATATATATATATTCTCCTTTTCCTTTTTATATCTGGAACTTGAATATTTTTCCTCCTATAGATATTAAAACCTTCAAAATTGACCTTTTTAAAAAAAAAAAAAAAACTTTCCAATATATATATATATATTTTCTCTTTTTCCTTTTTATATCCGGAACTTGAATATTTTTCCTCCTATAGATATTAAAACCTTAAACCCCCCCCCCTTTTTTTTTAACTTGTACTTTATGAAAAGTACTTTAATATTGTATTAATAAAGATTTACTTCACGCAAATACCAAATGAGACGAACAAAGTTCGTCACACAAAAATAATCCAAAATATCTGGAATATAGTAATCAAATCCATATGGACAAATATATATGTAATAAGAATGAATAGATAAGATATAAGATAAGATATGATAGATATATGATAGATGATTACAATGGAGAATGAGGGCCTGCTTATATACCCACGCAGGGGTGCCCTTTACCAATAGTCATGTCCTTTGAGACATGACCTTTCATTATTAATAATTATTATTTATTAATTATTATGTTATGAATATCTATGATATATGTATATTTATGTTCATAACAAAACTACCATCTAAAAAGGGAGAGGGGTGGTAGCACCATTCTTAAAAATGGAGTAAAAATTGTGAGCCCTTAAGTTGGTAACTATGTTCAACCTTGGGGAATTCATTCTTGAGGATTCCAAGAAGAAGTTAGAATATCAAGCCCCTAATAAAGGTAATTTTCATGCATTGTTAGCTATTTGTTTTTCTCCTGTCGCATGCATTGTAGATTCAGGCATTTCCCATCACAAACACAAAGTATATTCTATCTTTTGTATCTGCATGCATGGGGCCTCCTATCCTAATGGGGGATGAATCTCTAGTCAAGGTCCCCAGAAAAGGGGGAGTGGAAATAGACCATGGAATCTTTGAGAACGTCCTGCATGTTCCTCAAATTTTCATGAATCTACTCTTTGTGTATCAAATTACACACTTAAGCTTCAGAAAAAACTTGGCGTTCACTCCAGACTCCATCTCCATATTTGATATGGAAGACAACTCCAAATTTTTTGTTGGGGAGGTAAAGGATAAATCTCATCTATACACTTTTTCTAAGTTTATTGAACCTAATTCCTCTGTACAACTTACACATGTTGATGATAGTAGTATATTATGGCACAGGAGGTTTGGTCACCTGAACTTCAGGTACATGAAACAACTTCGCAAGAAGGGAATGGTTGTCGGGTTACCTGATATCCACTTTTCTGAAAGGGTTTGTGAAGGATGTGTCTTTGGCAAGCATCCTAAAGAGAAGTTTGAGAAAATGAAGTCTCACCTCCTCTCCATTGGATCTAATTCACAATGATCTCATGGGTCCATTCTCGCATCCATCCATCAACAAGGGAAGGTACGTGCTTAAAATTTTGGATGATTACTCACATTATACCTGGGTATTTTTTCTCAGGAAGAAGTTTGAGGTATTTGAGCATATCAAAGAGTTCAAAGAAGTTGTTGAGACTCAATCAAGGAGAAAGATCAAATCCCTTCCTAGAGATAATGGGGGGGAGTATGTAAAAAAATATCCTTAAAATATTTGTCTTGAGGCTAGGATACAGTTGCAACACATAGTACCATATACTCCGCAGGAGAATGGGGTTTCTAAGTAGAAAAAAAAAAAAATCTTTCAAAGGGATGGGCAGTTGCATGCTACATGCAAAGGGACTTCCTCCCAAGCTTTGGGCTGAGACACTTAACCGTGCCAATCACATTCAAGACAGATCCCATTACATATATGTTAAGGAAATAAATCCTTTCAAGTATTTGAACGAAAAAAAACCAAAAGTCACCCACTTCCATATCTTTAGATCATGAGCATGGGCCCACATTGCCTCTAAGAAGAGGAAATCATCAGATCCACAGAGCCACCCATGCATCTTTTTCGATTATCTTCATGGAGTGAAGGGATACATATTACTTGATCCCTCTACACACCAACTCATCATTGAGTGGAGTGTCCAGTTCGAGGAAAGTCCCTCGCATGCTCCACATGAGACACATGGAGAGGCTTTTGTACTTCCACTAGTTGTGGATGATGAGTCCACACATTTGGGTCACACCATAGATTTGGGTTTCGATACAGATTCATACAATTTATAGGATATAGATGCATAGTCAAATCATTCAGATGCACATTTAGAGCATTCATATGCACAATCAATACATGCAGATGAGGTGCCAGAGAAAATTCCCAGGTGGGCACAATCTACACTTTAGGATGCAGGAGACCTTGTTGGGGATCCATTGGATCCGAGGAGGACCAGATCTCAATTTAAGTATCCTCCTCATGTAGTCACTGCCATTGAACCCATGATTCATTTACATTGTTATATGGTTCAGTCTTCAGACCCACAATCTTAAAGTGAGACTGTAGTGAACCTCTCATGGAAAGCAACCATGCAGAAGGAGTACAAATCTCTCCTCGAGAACCAGACCTGGGATCTGGTTTCGCTTCCTTCAGACAAGAAGAATGTCAGATGTATATGGGTCTACAAGACGAAAACCAAAGTGGATAGATAGGTGAATAGACATAAGGCAAGATTGGTTTCCAAGGGATTTCAGTAGATCCAGAGGATTGACTATAATGAGAAATTTTCTCCAGTAGCAAAGTCAGATTCTATCAGATTGGCCCTTTCCATTGGGGCAGCCAGGGGATGGGAATTACATTAGGTGGATGTGAAGAATTCTTTTCTTCATGGGTATCTCTCAAAGGATATTTATATGGAGAAACTGCATGTATTCATATAGAATTCATATTTAGTGTGTGAACTCAAAAAGTTTCTCTATGGCCTCAAGAAAGTGCCTAGAGCATGGTATGCAAAGACGGACTCCTAGTTTCTCTCCAAAAAAAAATCAGATGAAAATATGATACAAATGTATACATGTTGAGGACAACTGACTCACTTTTGATCCTAGGCCTATATGTCAATGATCGTTTTATTACCGATAACTTGGTTTTAGTGATTGTTGCGGTCAAGGGAATTCTTTATCATAGGTTTTTGATGATGGACATGGGTCTACTCCATTTCTTTCTTGGTATCAATATCAGTTAGGATGCTTCAGACATCAAGCTATCTCAGGTTAAGTATGCTTGGGATCTCATGGAGAGATTCCACATGACACACTGAAAGTATGCACTGACACCCTTCTTATCCGAGTTTAGACCTGAGGATGGTTGGGATACACCATTGGTGGACAAAACCTTGTATAGATAGCTTGTGGGGAGCCTTTTGTATCTCACCCACACCCGATCAACACTAGCATATGTAGTAGGGGTAGTATCTAGGTACATGTAGGAGCCGCATGAGTTACACCAGAAGGTTTCCAAGTGCATACTCGAATATGTTCATGGCACCATCAGTTATGGGATCCACTATGTAGTAGGTTTCATGTTGGATATAATAGGATTCAACTATTCCGACTGGCCTGGCGATGGAACTGATGGCAAGTCCACCTCCGGTTACATGTTGAGTTTGGCATCCAACCCAATATGTTGGTCGTGAAAAAAGAAATCAATTGTTTCTCTATCTTCGACAGAGGTCAAGTATAGGGGAGAATTTGACATCACCATCCAGGCATTATGGCTACAAAAAATCCTCACCGAGCCTGACATTCAATTCCACCATCCAAAGTTTATTTCGTGTGACAACTAGGGTACACACAAATTTTTTCAAGATCCATTACAGAGACAACAGATAAAACATATCAAGACCCATATGCATTTTATCAGGGAGCTAGTTCATGAAAGGTTCATTGATTTGCAGTATTGTCGTTCCACTAAGAAGACTGTCGACAGCTTCACCAAGAATTTTACTAAGAAAACATTCCATAGTTTGTGTGATCGTCTTGGAGTGAAGGACACAATTGCCTAGCAATTATCTTTCCCTTCTTTTGATACATTGTATTTTGCGGGGGGGGTTACCCATGAGGTTTTCCCTCTTTCCTCACTTTATTTCAATGTCCATTAGTTTCATTTTTCATGGGCACCTAACATCACCTCTATTTCCAAGACAAATTCATTATGTATACTCCCTAGTAGTGTTCAGCGGGGGTGTTGGAGATATTACACACACCTAGGATTTTCCTTTAATTTTCTTTTCCTAAGTTTATTTGTTTATGTTGAGGGTCCCTTAGTTTGATATATCCTTCCCTCATTTAGGACATTATCCCCTAGACAAGGGTGCCACATACCCTCCATTCAATTCTTAGTTATTGTTCAGTTAGACTAGTTGAGTGAAGTGTTGCATGTCAACCTTGGTTTTATCACCAAGTGTTGCATTCTAACTTCGGGATCATCACCAATAATGAAAAATTGCATTGGGATCATCACCAGTAAGGAAAATTTCACATGTGTGAGTGATCTCCTCCTCATTTCACTCTAGTTTGACTATTTAACTAACGACCATATGGTCAATTAACTAGGACTAGATGGCAGTTTACTCCTGTAATTGTCAATGTGCGTCACATATCTCTAGCACACTCCTAATATGCATTAGCTTGGATAATATGGTGAGTTATTTGTGTCTATAGAGTATATCACTTGTATTACATATCATTCTCTCACTCAGATGATCAAAATTCTTTTGTTATTTTCTCCATTTGTTGTCTCATCTCTTCATCCACCATTACAAGTTGTGTATATTAAAAATCTTGTGTTAATTACATATTGATTGTATCGTTCAAGAAGCATCCATAGATGAAATATTTTTCTTCTTGTTGGAGGTGGAGGGTTGGCAAGATAATGTGTCATTAAAGATATAATAAAATGGTAAAGCTCCTAAATTAAGACATAATGAAATGGTAAATATCCTATATTAATTTTATATTGATCATATCTTTAAAGAAGTACCCATAAAGTTCCTATATTACTTACATATTGATTGTATTTTTAAAGAAGTACTCCTAGATAAAAAAAAATTAATTTAGGGAATACTTTTGTAAAGGGAGAGCAAGAGAAATGGGGATATTAGTTACATATTGATTGTAATTTTAAACAAGGTAGATAAGCCACATAGTGGCTAGTACCTGCCTAGGATGAAAGATTTGAAAATGCATTGAAGAGATCGATTTGCGAAAAAGAGTGTTGGGCACTTCTTTCCACTAAGATGGATGGAATTTCACTAAATTCTACTTGTTTTATGGAAAAATGTAGTTTGAAAATGCCCAATCTATCAATCGTATTTGACTCATAAAATAATTGTTCCCTAGGATTGGGAACATGCCATATAGACAACGAGGCACTAAACATTGGCAAGGTTGTCTGCATCAACATCGCAACCTGAGGGTCAACTAGTGATGAACTTTTAACAGGGTATGCAAATTTTGAAGTGAAAAAAATAAAATGTTTAAATGGAATATGAAGTGCAAAAAAATCAAATTCTTAAATTTCGTCGGTCTGGGTGGGGTTGGAATGGTTGGAAGGTTCCATAAGAGCAAGTGGTGATAATAGGAACAAATGGGTATGGACGGGACTTGGTGAGGGGAAGATAATGTTTCCAAGATCAATGCATTTCAGACCATAGGGAAATCCATCTCTTGAAACGGGGAAGTGACTCGACCACCGAAACCAATCCTCATATCAATGAAGAAACAACGACAATCAAATTCTTGGAGAACAGGAGGCACTCTCACTAAAAATTTGTTTCAACACGACAATCCTCGGAAAGTGTCAACATTACCAAAATTCACCTTAAAAATTGACTAAAGAACAATCTTACACTCATGTTACTCGAAATTTGTTGACTTATTACTAAAAGAGTTGCCCTGGCATTCTAAATTTTGAAAGAAAGCGACACGGACAAGAAGAAACATGTCCATGAAGAACTAAGAATTCATGAAAACATAATAAACATTAACGAGGCTAAATCAGAGGCACAAGACATAATGAAAACCTGGTTAATGAGTTCCAACAAGTAACGCAGAGGATCCTTTAGAGACCTCGGTCCGACACTGGCACTACGTGGAAGGTCGTGCTTCCCCCCTCCCAGGTGACAGAGTTTGTTGGGACGTAGAGAGTTCTAGGAGTGAAACTTTGCAGTTACAACAAACCAATCGTTTTAACACTTAAAGAACAAAACCATAAAGTATGACTTGAACCCTAGATAAACAAATATGTCGGTGAAAATAAAATCATCGCCTTTACATTGTGGTAATGTTTTTTTTTACATATTAAACCTAGCAGTAGAGTTCATGAAATTGTCGTGGATAAAAACAATTACAAAAGTATACGACGATAACATTCTGAAACCCGTAAATGTAATATGATGCAAAGGGAAAACAATAAATATAAAATTTATAAAATATTTTCTGTCTCACCTGAGAATACATGTTTGACGGTTCATGTCAACATGAGGAAAGGAAGAAACGCCTAACATCAGAACATTTGCAGGTACTAATAAGAGCATGATTTTTCCACAAATTCTCATGGTATATCTATTTAATCAAATTCTAAACTTTGATTTGGCCAAATTCTCTTTGTTTCTTTTATTTTATACAGAAGTGGTGTATGAACTTAACTCATTGTTGGGCATTGGTGAAGGATAAATGATGCAGTAGGTACTAATTAGAGCATGATTTTTACAGAAATGCTCACGGTATGTCTATTTAATCAAATTTTGAACTTTAATTTGGCGAAATTCTCTTTGTTTATTTTATTTTATACAGAAGTGGTCTATGAACTTAACTCATTATTGGGCATTGGTGAAGGATAAATGATGTCTGTTTCTGCAAATTATATGACATATTTCAAAGTTTGGATTGGAATTTATCTGTAACCCGTCTTTGTGAAATGGTCAAGTGATGAGTGGATGATTGTATGTAGAACTGGGAGAATGAGTTGTTAGATGTGACTTTGGGACTTTGGAAAAAGTGCAGTTCTCAAGATGTTTAGGATTTTTGATCGAATTTTTGAGGATCCCGGTATTTTTAGAAAAGAGAAAAATTAGTCAGGGCATTCTTTCACTAACCAGACAATACCCTAATTTTGGATATGGTAAAACTCTGCTCTGTTTAAAATTTCTGCCAAATTCTTTTGTAGCGAGAAAAAAACAGGTCCATTTACTACAAAATTAACCAACATAGATATTGCAGGCTATACAATTTCACAGTTATAAAGGAGATGAAGTATAGGTAACTTCCTATAAGCGTAAAATATAAAAAAGACAATATGTGCATTAAATCAAACAAATTTAGAGATTTTTGGTTTGCATACTGTGACCTAAAATGAAGGGCTTTAGTTTTGGCTCTTTCTGAATTAGAGTGTGGTTATTCTGACTCATAGTATTTTTGAGAATTTATGCCTTGTTAGGGTATGTCGCTACGCTCTTCTCGTTAGGCATTAAGTGCCATATATTTTCTTTTTCTATTTTCAAATAGATTTGTTTTCTTTGTAATCCTCTCTATTTTTTTTTATTTTTTTTTCATATTAACATGAAAATAACTTTAAAAAATAGTTTTCATGAAATCGATCAAATGGTGCAGATGTTTAACATTTTCCAGTATTTGAGCCGTAAAAATCAAATTGTTTAACATTTTCTCCATTATAATTTTGAGCCATAAAATCAATGAAACAAACGATAGAAATCACTGAACTAGAAATAAGATTGCATTTAAACCATAAAGAAACAGAAGCATATCCCACATATTGTGCTCTCAAAGATCATGCATGTTATAACAATATATATGGAAAAGGACTAAAAGAAGAATTGTTTAAAAAATAGGGATAGGGGACAGTCCCCATGACATAGTCTTCCTTGCAGAAGGAGATAAATAAATTGCAGCCTAAACAGCGATACACGGTCCTCTTTTTGCTCACCTCGAAATTGAAAAGGACTCTAGATAGGACTCAGATTTCCCTTTTAGCACATCCTACCAACAAGTTGTTTTATCGACGCCAAGGTCAATATAATAGCCATCTTGATGGACTATCATAACATTTGGCAGGCAGAGACACAACATAACATTTGGCAACGGAGGGAAGAATAAATGATGTCGTGGGTGTTCTAAGGAAACTGGTGTCACGATGTCAGTTCCATGGTATTAAATATATTGAGTATGTGTCGAATTTTTGCTATTTTATATATTTCAATAATTTTAAATACTAACAAATACCAAAAGTAAATTCAAACATACTAGGGGCAATTATGTCCCATCACATTGCATTAGCCAATGAAAAAATTGATTTAGAAATTTCAAAAAATTTAAAAATAAATTTTATTTAAAAAAAATCAAGTTAATTGTATATTTAATTAAAACATTGGAAATGTTTTATCATTGTTCTACAAAATGGGCTCATTAATAGAAAATTGAGTGTAGCTTAACATCGTGTCGATTGCTATACTACCTGCCTTGACAGGTACTAATAAGTACTCTTACATGAAACATTCAATTTAAAGAATACTTGTCTAAAGGGAGAGAAAGAGAAATGGGGAGGCCGTGAGAGGTATGGGGAATAATTCTTTAAAGGGAGAGTAGTGGGGAGGTGAGGCGGTGAGAGGTATTAGGGAATACTTATGTAAAGAGAGAGTGGTGGGGAGGTGAGGAGGTGTAAAGGCAGTAAGATAAGGTTTTGGATTTGATGTAGCCCATATCCTTGTCAACAATAGCAAGACATTGAGGAGGTGGCAAGGTTTTGGATTTGATGTATTGAATATCATTGTCAACATTGAAAATGTTTTGGCTCTAATTCATCTCAAAGCATTGTCAAAATTAGAGAGGCATTGAGGAGGTGATGTAGTGCAGAGAATTGTCAACATTGAAAAGGTTTTGGCTCCAATGCAGCCCAGAGCATTGTCAATATTGGAGAGGCATTAAGGAGGTGGCAAGGCAGTAAGATACGTTTTGGATTAGGTTATGATGCACCCTAGATCATTGTCAACACTAGAGGGGAACTGAGGAGGTGGAAAGGGAATAAGATAAGGTTTTGGCTTTGATGCATTGAGGAGGTGGCAAGGCAGTAAGATAAGATTTTTGGGCTCTGATGCAACCTAGAGAATTTTCACAGAACCTTGAATCCAACATAGTCATACCCTCCAAATTTTCACAAGATTCTCCAAAGTTTCACCCGATCATTTCGATGAATAGGTTGCTTTCTCTTTATTTAATTTCAATTTAAAAATAAATATTCTTCCACTTAAAGGTATTTAGCCTCATCAATAATTTTTTAGACCGATAAAAAAATCGAAATATAAATTTTTATAGGGTATTTAGTCTTATCAATAATTTTTTAGATGAATAAAAAATATCTAAATATAATTTTTGGGCGAGCTCTTTATTAGAGGGATGAGTTATCTTCCATTGTGGCCAATTTTTCCTTAGTTGGGCAACGATTTTATTGGCTAGGATTATGGTTATTATAGAGGGTGTATTGTTGGGATAGAGGTGCCATTACAGAAGTCATCCATTGTTGTTATTTCCCTTCTACATTTACCTGGATTATTCCAACTACAACAAGTTATATATGAAGCAAAATTTGAGTTATATATTGGTGTGTTGTTGTTATATCATTGCTTAGTTGGAATTAATAATAAATCAATATTTTCTTCTAGTGTTTACTTTTTCATATCAGTAGTGAGTAGTGACGCATTTATATGCATTGTTTTTACATACATTTACTATATTGAAAATAATATTTGGCACAAATAAAACCAATGCAAGCCACCCAATACACTTAAGAACCTCCAGAAAATACATAATAATAAACAAGGGTGTTTTACAATCAAAAGGGAATTACAGCCTAAGTGTTTGACGAAAGTCATCACTTAGGAATACACATGTATTGCTACAATAGTAAAGAAATTTTGAGACAAAAGTAGAAAATGTATACCATAGGTATAGGAGGGTTATTATAGTGGTATCAAATCTTTTGATCCTCCCAGCCTATGAGGGTATACAAGCTTGGCTATCAAACTTAGGAAAAGGTGAAGAAAAATTGTTTTTGGGTTTTACAACATGGAGACAAATCAAGAAATCATGGCAAAATAGTTACGATCTTGTGAGAACTTTCAAAATAATTTCAAAATGTTACTAAAGCATCCAAAGTGGTGGAAGCCTCTATTTGGGAAGATGAAGAAGAAAAATGGATCCAAATATAAGTTAGTTGATGAAGCATAGACCTTACTTCACGAAGAAGGTTTGAGAGGACCTCAGATTGGCCTTTTGGATGAGCATGCACTTATTTATGATAGGGATGTGTACAATGAGAAGGATATGGAAACAATCTTTGATACACCATTAGAGTTAGCATATGAGGGTAATGACATTAATATGTGTGATGGAAATAATAATATTCCATGTGATACAGTTTCCTGATCAACGTCAACATATTATGATGCTTATGACTATTTAGGTGTAAGCACACCTAAGTATGATGATGACTTATCTTTGGAGGAGTTACCTTTGGAGGGTGATCTCCCTTCTCGGGAGCTTTTTATAAAGGAAAAAGATGATTTTGAGAAGTGTTAGAAAGAAGAAGAATCAAAAAAATTGGTTGAGGAGGATTGTTCCCATGAGCCACATCATTGGACATGACAATTGAAGGTAAGTGAAGACAAAATTGTGACAACCATGAGACATTTTAATGACACACAAGCATTGGTGGAAAATTATTGATGGATAGCTTTAAGGTCACATGATAGTTTGGGAGGAGAGCCACCCTTGTGGATTTTCATGTGCTTAGAGAAGCAGTGGTAGTAATGAAGTCGAAGTACCTACACCTACTTTCCAATAGAGATCATCTTCTCATGCTTGGTGAGATGTACCATGACACGCTTAAAGGAAAGGAGGAGGAAGTTGACAGACTTACCCAAGAGCTCGAGATTAACCAGGATTCCTTGAAGAGAACATAAAATTACCTTCAAGAATTAGAGATGTGGGTTGAGTATATTGTTGTGGAGTTGAATTGGGTACATCCCTCATCCTCCACATCAGACAATTAGTCATATATGACAGCCATATCGTAGCAGGATGTGAGTGGAATTTATTGTTTGATGGAGGAATCTCGTGTGATGGTTGAACATGAGGAGAATTCAAGTTTGCAAGCATCTACAGAGAGGTATGACCCAAATATTTCTGATTATGCACATGTTTTTCATTATGGGGAGTAGGATTCGCTTCTTTTGATCCCATTGAAGGCTCAATTCATGACCACTAATGAGATAATTGATAATATACCTTGTGGACCAACCAACAAGGGATTATATGCGTCCATGGATTGTGGGGACAAGTATATTATAGATGAGGAAACATCCATTTTGGATTTAGGTTCAACTTACTCTAGTGTAGTTATCGATACAGTGACACATATAGGATACAAAATGATATGTGGTGGTATACAACGGGATGCAGTGATGTGAAATGGTATGCAGTGGTATGCAGAGGTACATAGTGGGATACAATGGAGTTCAAGGGAGATTCGTACTCTCACTTGATGGAGAATGGAGGGTCCAAAGGAGGATGAACCACTATTTTGTGACAATACATGGACTCTAGAGGCCGTACTCTCGGTATCAATAGTGTTTGTGATGATGGAGGGAGTATGGTTGACCATCCATGTGAGGAGATGACTTTGGAGGCATGTGATGGTATGGGAGTAGCGTGGAGTCTAGGTGGCTATTTAGATAGTCCATTAGCGCATAGGGATGAGGTCCATGGAGCAGTACACTCATCGAATATTGATATTCAATTGTAATATCACTAGGGCAGGGTCAATGAGCAGGCCACTCACGGGACTTTTCTTAGGTATCCTTATGAGTTTTTGGTCATGCCCTTATGATTGACCAATGCACTTACCACTTACCATATTCTCTTATAGTTGTATAGGTTTTTTTTTCTCTTCTTTGATGATCTCAGTATATACAACAGGACATGGAAGGATCCCTTGAGATAGCTGGATGAGACATGGGGCATTATAGACAGCACAAACAGTTCTTATTTAGGGCATGTGGTCAGGGCACAGGATGACAGGGAGAGATTAAGGGATGAAATGATCTACTACATAGGTGGCACATATTTAGTCCTTGAGGCCACACTTAGGGAGTTAATCATGAGTGTGATGCATGATACACCTTTTCCAGAACTTCTTAGAGACTTGTATGAGCATGAGGTACCATAGATAACAGAGCTAATTTACAAGGTGTCTAGACTCCAAGTGTTGTTGGAGTACATTATCAGGGGTAGGGATAGAAAATATCTATGTGTGGTTTGGCAGGAGAAGGACATATTTGCATTCATGGATTTGATTCTTAGGATATGGTTTCCATCAATTTATTGCATACAAGGATCAAAGATGAGGTTCGAATGGATTCCAGTAGTTATTAGTATGACATAGAATCAATCAGTAGGAATTGGAAGTGGTGGACTTCCGAATTTTCTATGGGATCCAGGGATTCATCTGATTGGTAGATTACTTAATATTGTGGTGATGATCGAAAGAGAAATGAAATTGTTTGGTCTACTTTATTTTTGGGATTCCAGTAGAGGATGGGTTGAGACCTATCCTATATCGCAGGATATATTTTCTCTTTTGATATCCAGGATCAAGTCCAGTAGTAGATTTGTAGATCTTTGCTTCATAAAGATATATTTTCAGGTTAATATTATTGATAGGGGGTTCATCCCCTATAGGTCTGTTGATAGGTCCAAATTCACCTGACAACTATAATGGGTTCTCCTCGGTAAGAAGTCCCAATTATACCCCTCACCATTTGGAATAGGGAACCCATCTGGATTCTGGTCCGACAACCATTGTTGGTTGGTTTTACCAGTTTGTGATTCGATCCACCGATGAGGGTGAGTGATGGGTGTTTGTGAAAATGGAAGATGTATATGAAGACTATATAAATTCATATATAATCTACTTATATTCTACCTTATCCTAGCTAGGAGAAAATTGGCGTAAGTGAATGAGTTGTGGCATGAAACTAAATCTACCAATATCTTCACCCAGATAGCTTAAATAAACAAATAAAGTCAGATAAAACATGCACATGAATATATAAAAAGAATAGTCTAAGTCACTATATCACATACATTAGTAGCTCATTCACTCAAGAGATGTAATATAAGAAAGAATGACAAAACTGCAAGAAGACATATATTGCATCAAAATAGTCTGTAAACAAACATGCTCTTACAACCCATGTGCACAACAAACATTCTTCTTGAATAGTTCGCAGAAAAAAAAACAACGCATGTACGTCCTTCTCTCAGTCAAAAATTGGCCCTAAGGGCTTCTCCGTATTAACAGTTTCAGCAATAGTACATGAAAACTCTTAGGAAAAATCTCCAATTTTAGTTGACATTGTATTCCTGAAGTAGTTCATAGGTGTACAATGTTTGAAGAGCCAAAAATCCCTATATTTGGGTTCAATTCTAGTATTTATTGAGTTTCAATAAGACCTTTGGCCTTTCATCTACCTCGATGACCTTTCGTCTTCCATCATTTGTCCTCATCCTCTTTGTGATGATAAGAAACAAGGAGAATTGTTACAATTTGAATTTGTCTCTGAGCGCTAGTGGGTCATCATGGATTTCGGCCATATGTGTCTTTCACATCATGAAGACTAGCTTTGGGTATGGGGGCATATTCGACGTCTTGAGTTTGACAGTCAATCGTCATTAAGTTTCTAGATCCCTGATTCATAAATTTTCCTGATATTTTATTTGTTTCTCCTCCATCACTGCTACATATTTTTTTATTTCTCCTTCATCGTCTTTAACTGTAGATTTCATCGTGCAAATGTTGAGCACAATCCTCCTCCTCTCGATACCTGGCAACATTCAACATACAATAGATGAGAGTAACTCCAAATAAACTATCAAGATCATTTGAATGAAAATAACTAAGGTATTAGATGATTGAAATATCAAGTAAACTTCTATGGATTCAATTCCTGGTTCTTCTACTCATAATTGAGGTGCTGCATTCTTAGGGGATGCCAACAAGATACCAGATATTCATATTGAAAATTTAGGGAAATACTTTATGAATTTCTCAAAACCTATAACTAGAGAATTGTAGGTCTCAAAAATACCTTTCCAACGATATAACAAATTTGAAAAATAGACACATGAGTCAAGTGTTATGGTCATTTTACGAAAGGTAGTTTTTCATGTTTCGAAGGAATTAGTACTAACTCCTCCGATTGGTCAAAGGAGTTAGTACTAAATTATTCAACCTATAATAATTATACCATGAATTAGGAATTTCTCAAATCATATAACTAGAAAGATATATATCACGGAAAGACCTTTCCAATGATATAAAGAACGCACAAAACAGACACCCTAGTCAAAAGTTATGATGGATTTACAAGAGTCAGGTTTTTAGTTTCAAAGGAGTTAGTACTAACTCCTTTGGCCTGTTCGGAGTGTTTTGAACTAACTCCTTCGATATGTATCAGAGGATTTTGTTCTAACTCCTCCAATATGTATCGAAGGAATTGAAGGGAAATATTCTAAATCACTTTAGAGGAATTGAAGAGAAATATTTTGAATTGCTTCAGAGGATTCAAAGGGAACTTCTCCTTCTGGGGAAAGCGAAATTGGAAAAAATTTAAAGTGTCAAACTAGCAAGAGAAAATCAGAGCTTGAGTTCAAAGTCCCATAACTTCCTCATACGATGCTCGATCAAGGTGCCATTTTTGGCAACACAGATAACACAGAGAGACTACTCTATCAAGATAATTGAAATTTGTTTTCCATCATTTGAGTGGATCCATTTCTAATGATGGCCACGACTATCGAGGATTGCTTGGAGGGAAATCCTAGACGATCATTTTGGCACTTTCAGACCTTGTATTTTGATTCTGTCAATTGTGTTGGGATCGTACTTACATAATATGTATAGTAGGCCTATTTTTGTGGTGCAAAATACACTTTGAATAATACCCAAAATTTGTGCTCAAAGGTGTTTTCAATGGAATCATGTGCCCCGTTCTTGTTATTACTTCACTTGAATCTGGTTCTTTCAGCTCCTGACTCATCTCAAATATGTAGGCTCTTATATAATTCATTGAAACTAAGGTAATATTTCAAGGGAATAGAAATATAAATCCATCAAAATAACCAACTGACATTCAGTGCTCCTGGGACTGTGCAAGAGCTAGGAGAACCATTTTTTGTTGAGATGAATTTCAGACCCAAAACAAGACCTACACATGCTTCAATTAACCCATATGATGATATACAACACTTTCATGCTCATGGTTAGCCATAAAATCAAGAGGTGAAAATCAAAGATGATGCAGTACGTGAATACGAGCTACTGGAGACATTGACAAACTTGATTATGAATGTAGTCTAGAGTGGATCATGTGAGATAGGAATTCAATGACCAATTGTTTATATATGTTTGGATATTTTAGTCATTGAGAATTGTAAGGATATTGACTGATGAGTGTAGAAATATGGGATCTGAGTTGGGAGGGGGACGAGATAGGCCTAAAGACGAAAGTGGGCTACGTTGACTAGGTCAACATTGGTGAGAGGGAGAAAATCATCTTCGATGCGCTTGGCGATGATGAGGGGTCCACATCCTTAAACTAACATATCAAGGACAGGAGAGGAAAACTTATCAATAGGTAGTGTTTCGTGGACTAAGAGGTGAACTTTCTTTATATATAGTGCAATGAAGTGAAAGAGAAGGATGTTGTCGAAATGTGATGCAACGACGCGAGTGGAAGGGGGTCAACTGGTGAAATTTATGCACACAGTGAAGATATTCATGTGACCAATGCTAGTGAGATGGAATTTATTATGAAATCTTTGTTGACGATGAAGATGTCTGTCGGTGAAGTTTGGTGGAAGTGCAATAATGCATCAACCAAGTTCAAAAAGAGGTGGATGTTCTATTGTCAAGAAAATAAATGGTGTGTCAATGAAAAGGTGGAAGAATATGTGTGTGTTGGTACTCTATATATCAGCGCAGGAAGAGGGGAATCATCAAAGTGCGGATCGTTAGGTAAAAGTGATCTAAGGAGGAACTAGAAATGGTAAAGCGAGGTAGGGTGAGGAGAACTTGGGCATAGCTATTTGCATGAAAGAGGGAGTGTGAGGGTTCTAGTTGGAATAATTGAGGGGGAGCCCCAATTTCTTGTCTTGGAGAGGGGCTAAGAAAATAAAATTGGGAGGTTGTTGTGCAGGCACAACAAGGTCTTTCGGTGTGGGATTCCAAGAGAGGAGGATGCATACTGGACACGTTGGTCCAACAATTATGATTGGAGTGGTGCAGTGTCAGCATGGTGGTTCCTTTCAGATATTATCTTGGGACCATGGGATTACATTGTTGGAAAATCCAGTGATTGATAGAGATGAGAGGATCTTTATCGGGGAAAATTACTTAGATTTTCCATTAGACTTTAGTCTAGAAGAGGGGGTTTCAATTTTTAGTCACTCGCAGAGAGTTTGTAGAAATCACTTTGGCAACAGTATGTTTATCTGGAGGAGATCATGATTGTTTTAGGGAGTTGGTGGAGGCTAGGATCATTTTCTAGGATGGTCGATTGTTATTTTCAATAGTTTACTCGGGTGTAGGAGATTGGTTCCCTAGTTTAGTGGTTCTTTGAGTTGATTGAGTTTTTGCAGTATCGATTTGATCTACTTATCAATAGTACTCAGGAAGCCTCTTATGTTAGCACCTTGTCGGATAATGAGTTGATTGGAGGAGACTTCACATCTTCCAAGTTGGTTTGGGACCCTGGTATCATTTCCAATTTCAATCCGGTTCAATCGATGGAAAATCAAGTTGTGATGGCATTTCTTGAGGAAAAACAATATTTGGGAAGGGAGGACTGTAATGTCATGTTTTTTGGACTCCCCGGATTTACATTTGAAGGCAAACTTATGGGTTTATGTTAGGCAAGCTAGAGGGGTAAATGGAGGATAACAGGGGGCTCAGACAAATCGGAGGACTTATATGAGGCCCAACCTAGTCCATTCACCTTATTTCATCATTAGGACCATGTCTACATAGTTCGTTCTTGGTTCTATGGCATTCCAAAAATTCCCATAAATTAAGGGCATTATTGAGTATAAATTAATTAAATGTATTCAAGGTGTTATTTGGTTCATATTGTTTGAAGGAATGCCTTCGTGTAATAGCTCGTTTGAATCGGGACTAAAATATCTAAAGGTTGGGATGATCAAAAAAGTAATTTGAGAATCCGAGAATGACTTACAAGCCAAGTAATCGCTTTCCGACATTAAAAGGGGGTTAATTAATTAATAAAGTTATTTTAAAAAAGTTGAATTATAAAGTCACTTTAATTTATTAAAAGGGAAAAAGGGTCCAAAAAGGGTCAATGAGAAAATAATAGGAGAAGGAGGGTGTCCTCTCTCATTATGCATATGTTATTTCCTAAAGTCAAATTGAGAGAACTCTTGTGGCTTTGACTCTTTGGGATGGAAACCCTGGAGAGATTGGACGATTGGTTTCGGTGGTGATACCATCCACCCTAGTTGGTAGAAGGGAGGAGATAATCCATATATTCTTACTCTGCTTCATTGGTGAAGGAATCCATTGTATTGTGGCTGAGATTTATCTTTATGTGGCTAATTTATTTGTTTGGATTCAGTTCTTTATTAGCGGTTTCTTTCATTGTGGTATGAGTTTACTCATTTGGAGGACGAGTCTCTCTTGTTGTGGAAAATTACTTTTATTTGGGTTGAGCTAAGTCTGGTGGAGGTCGATTTTCTACATTGGGGGTCGAGTTTTCTTTGTTGGGCGCTTTCTTTGATGTTGGGCTCCTTTATTTTGGAGGTTGGGCACTTTCTATTGATACTGGACAATGATTTTCTCTTGTTGGTCGAGATAATCATACTGCTAAGTGAGGTATTTATTAGAGGGTCGATTTAGCTTCCATTTTTGTCGATTTTTCCTCAGTTGGGAAGCGATTTTGTTGGCTAGAATTGTGGTTTTTATAGAGGGCCTATTGTTGGGATAGACGTTCCATTACAGTAGTCATCCATTGTTGTTATTTCCCTTCTACATTTACCTGGATTATGCCAACTACAACAATTTATATCTGAAGTGAAATGAGTTATAGATTGGTGTGTTGTTGTGGTATCATTGCTTAGTTGGAATTAATAATAAATCAATATTTTTTTATATTGTTTACTTTTTCATATGAGTTTTAATTAGTGACCCATTTATATGGATTGTTGTTGCATACATTTATTGTATTGAAAAGAATATTTGGCACAAATAAAACCAATGCAAGCCACCCAATACACTTAAGAAACCCTCTATAAAATATACAACAACAAACAAGGGTGTTTTATAGTGAAAATGGACTTACAACCTAAGTGTTTCATGAAAGTCATCACTCAGGAATACACATGTATTACTACAGAAGTAAATAAATTTTGAGACAACAATAGAAAACTTATACTAGCGATATAAGAGGGTTATTACATCTTCATTCTAAATTGTGCTAAAATTCCTTACTACATTGATCTCAATGAAAAATGCACACAAATTTTTTTATGACACATTCTTATAATCCTCAAGTTGAGAAGATGTTTTTTGTGTAATTTTTTAACTTAAAAAATTGAATAACATGTGCAAAATCTTAAAATTAGAACAATGTTAAAAATACTATCAAATGGAACTAGAATGGAATGAAAAATTTGTAAATGAGAAGAAGAGCATAATAATTTTTTGTAATTGATGGTTACATGCTTAAGAGTATAATTTAAATGATGAAAATATTAAATGCACATTCAATTCACTTATTTCTTGTTATCATCTATTAATTGAATTTATATGCGAGGTACAAGAGAGATTATGAAATGCACATTGTAAACAAATTTATGTGGTTACCATTTTTTTTTAAAGAATACCAAATTTTTAGTTTAAAAGATGGATGAATAGTAGTACCACATTTTGTACAAAATTATATTTTTATTTTCAAATAATATAAAATTTTAAATTTTAAAATTCATCTAGTTATAAAAATAAACATCTAAGTAATATTGTTAAATGGATTATTAACAAAAATAAGAAAATATTGAGTAATATTTTGTATTTTAATTTCTTTAAAATAAATAAATAAATAATTAATTGTATGTATTTTTCTAATGATGCAATTGTGATTGATCACCATCCATGCCAATTCCTTTCCCAATTTTAATTTTAAAAAGTAAATGATAAAAATCATTAACTAAATATAATTAAAAGTCATGATTAGCCATTACACCAAACACAAAAATAATATTATGAAAGACCTAAACATATTAAAAGGTATAATAGTTAATTAAAAAATTCATTTATAAGGATAGTGTTTTCCCAAAATGACCCTAATGTATCTACCCACATAGTATAATATGGGGAAAATGATGGAATCCACCCTTAAACATCTTTATTCTATTCAATAAAAAAATCATACATAAAATAAATTAACAATTAATTAAGGCTATCATTTAGAATAAGTGTGATCTTATCTTGGATAAGATGAAAATTTTATATATTCTCAATGTATTTCTTATAATTTTAACTATCCCTTACTAAGAGTAATTTTCCTCCTTTGTAATGTATACAAATTATTATAATTTTTTACAATTTCATTTTATTTTACAAGTTTACAAATTCCTAAATGTAAATCTTTCATGTTTTCAATGCATTCATTCTTATATATAGTTGTTTTAATTATTTGTAAGTCTACAAGTTTACAAATTCCTAAATGTAAATCTTTCATGTTTTCAATGCGCTCATTCTTATATATAGTTGTTTTAATTATTTGTAAGTTTTATTAAAAGGAAACATTGACTTTTTAAAAATAATGAGAGATACCCAAATATCTCAATGACATATTGCATATTTTGGACTTCTTCTTTTGTTATAATCTATTTTTTTTTAAAGTTAGTGGGTTCTAAACAAAACTATTCACACGTCCCCCTTACAGTTTGTTCAATGAACTCTAAGTGGTAAGGTATCTTAACCCAAATTTTCCAAACTAGCAAGATTCACCCTCACAATAAATCTATCCAAGTCACACTATCCAGATATTCATATCAATCAATAAATCTATCCAAGTCACACTTTCCAAATATCCCTATCAATGATATGCTTATTGTAAAATACATATCAATGTCAACTCTCATTATCCTTGAATTTATGGGCTCTATTATTTTCCTATGATAATTATAAGGATGATTACAAATCTCCAATGATAATTCTTATGAACAATGCCAATAAATATATCCAAGTCACACTTTCCAAATATCCCTATCAATGATATGCTTATTGTAAAATACATATCAATGTTGACTCTCACTATCCTTGAATTTATGGGCTCTATTATTTTCCTATGATAATTATAAGGATGATTACAAATCTCCAATGATAATTCTTTGGAACAATGCCAAGGAAAATTATAAATCTCTAATTATAAGCCCTAAAGATAACTCCAAGGATTATTCTAAATATCTCATGATAATTATTAATGATGATTAAAAAAACATCATTTTTACAAATGAATATACATGTGTATTTCTTCATAATTTTCATTTAATTTTGTATGAAAATTAATTAAGACATATATATTTCATTGTGTCCCATAGTTTACATTTCGTGTGCCAAATAACTACTATGTACAAGGGAAAAACCACATAGTCTAAAATCTAAGTTCACACAAAAAAGTAGAAAAGATAAATAATGGTTCCATACATGCCCTTCCTAGGAATGCTCCTAGCTTAAAACCTCTTCCCCACATCATCATTGATTAATACCATCATATAATTATTTCCATGAGTTAGTTGATATAGTAGAATCCTTGTCAATCATATCCATATATAGGATCTAAGAATGCAAAGTTACAATTTCTAATGATTACAGATACTTGATGTAGGAGCATTTATGAAAGGGATAAATATCTATGATAGAAGAAGAGCTAAAAGGAAAGTCATATGTAATTTTATATGTATAGAGATTTCAAAGCACAAGAGGTTAGACACATATGTATATGCACCAAGAAGAGGCGGAAATGAGAGAGAAATGCAAAAGAGGCATACAAGTGCAAAATTATTTCATGAAGATTATTTCATTAGACAATTTGATGCAATGTGCATGGAAGTTGAAGTGTCAGACATAGATACAGGGAGAGGAAAACCATTATCACCATTATGGAGCATAATCCAAGAAGGAAATGCATTCCAGACTAAAAAAATGGTTATTCTTGGGTAGGAAAGTGAAGATTCAATGAGGGTGTTGAAATGTTATATTTGTTGGAAATAAATAGGATGGTAGGCTAGAGGAATGGTTTAGCCAATAAATATTGATGAACAACTCTAGAGATGCTAGAGAGTTAATTGAGGGACATAATAAACATTAAGGCACATATTCACATGTATATTTGTATCAACACTTGCTTAAGAAGAATGAGTAGATCTAATTCACCTGATACAGGTATAAGATCCAAGGTTCAAACCAGGGACAATAGGTTATGGGACCATTACTATTCCATTATGCCATGTTGATCCTCTTTCAAATATCATTAATAGAATTTAAAATAAACACAAAAGGAATCTGAATGTTTTCAATTATATAATATAAATGAAACATAAAGTAGGTACATAAATTTCAAACACATAAACAAATAATATGCAAAGTAATGCAATCAAACATTACAGTAAGTCATTGTAGAATAATTTATTGCACCAACAAGGTCAACCTAAAAAGTGGCCTATACTTTACGCATTTCACCAATGGGTTTTCAAATTGAAAGTCTCCACAATACATTCATGTTTGGCTTCTACCATATTCCATGTTAAGGCCCTAACATTCATTTATTATTAGTTTATTATTTATGGTTAGGTCAGGATAGTGGTAGGTTACGTCATGCTCAATTTATCTCTTATTTATAATAAAGTAGACTCATTTGTGTAGGCATCTTATCTTGTGCATTAGATATATTGTAAAATTAGGTTTCCCCCTCGAATTGGATTATTATTCATTGACTATTATTGATTTTGGTTCATAACATTCCATATCCTTGGTTCACCTCTCTTCACTTTGATTTCCATGAGTTATATCCAAGATTGTATTAGAAAATGAATGTACTAGGAAGATATATATTCAGACATAAATTCTCTATAGATTATATAATCACCATGGTTTTTCAATTTTTCAAAAGAGTGACCCATCGAAACCATGCCACCTATTTGATATATGTAATATCCACATTGATATGGTAACACCAAATTTCTTATTATTTGTATGCATCACATGAAATAGTAGGCCACATTCTCTCCATTACCCCATCGTGGAATGGTATAAAATATATCACCTACGGCCAAAATTCAAAATACTAATTAATATATTTTTGTTTAAGTTTGAAAGTTTTAGCATTAATTTGAAAAAGAAAAATCAAAGCTCCATAATCTATAAAGATCCCATTAATAAAGTCACATACCTTACCTAACAACATAAAAACTTTGATCATGACCTAGTGAAACAATCACCACTTTAGTTTGCATCTCTTTCCATGTTAGAAGTGGATCTCGCCCCTTTGGATTAAGATGGTCATGTATCATAATGGAGATGGAGTTCAATGTGGTATTGACAACAACAAGTGCTAGAAATTGTTTTGGGACTAATATACCACACTTTCAACTTATCAAACATGTCAATGGTGATCTTGACATCATGATTTCTTTCTTGAAATTCCTCAAATAGTTCAAATTGCACCATCATCATAAGATGGTTACAATAGAATATTAGATGCTATCCCTAGATAGTCTAATCAATTTTATGTGCACAAATCATAAATGAGAGTATAAATCAAAACTGTGAATATAATATGCATTAGAGTAATGTGGTAAAAAGTTATGGATATTTCACTCAACTCCATTCCTTGAAGAATCTCTAGCTAAGTACACAAAGGTTGAGAAATTGTATATAAATATTGGGAAGTTTCAATATTTTATACATAGTTTATCTCCATGAATTTCAAGCAACATTATGACTAACTATGAAAACCTACATAGTTATAAACGTTTTTCTATGCTTTAGTTACATCAATACCTCCATAACCTCAATAAATAAATGTATTTCCTAGATTAAGCATTTTATTTTAACCCAAGAAGACATAAAGCTATGATGTATTTTAAAATTTTCATTTAAGAACTTGATGAAACTTTAAATCAACCTCAATTGAATTTACATAAAATCATGCAAAAGGGGCCAAGATTTTAGTTTTTAAAGTCAACTGGTTTAAAAACTAAAAATATTTTCCTCTTTTTGCACGATTTTCTATAGATGCAACTTCTAGGATTGATGCCAGTGGATTCTTCATTAAATCTTTTATCCAATGAAATGTTGTTTTCACACTTTTGATTTCATATTATATTTCTAATTTATTTTCCTTTAAAACCTATACATAGCTGAAAAAAATCAATAACATAAAAACTAAGAGAGCATAACTAAATACAACTAATTTTCATATACATTTTTAAAAATATATATATTGAACATTAAGTTAGGTGTTGGGAATTAAATTCATTTGTTAATTTTACCTAAAATTTTCAAGTACAAAGATTTAATTAAACACAAATTTGACATATTAAATAGCCTAAATATTTTTTGAAAAATGTATCATTAAAAACATTGTTTCTATCAATATTGTTTTTTATTACACATCATATACTAGTTTTGAAAGTTTCCATTTAAAAATATATATAAAATTTCAAATTTGTGTTATCATATTTGACTAAAAAGTGGAACACATTACGATGCATTCACCTATAATAATGATGAAATAAACAAAATGACAAGATGTTTTTTTAGCAAAGTAAGTTAAGTAACAAATTTAATTTGTAAAGGAGTACAAATGAACCTATTTAAAGATTATAGGGAGTGAATTATCCAATAAACAAATAACTTTTACAAATTATATATATATATATATATATATATATATATATATATATATAATTTTGCAAAGTTACATATAATAACAATAATAATGAGATAAGAAAAACCAAAAAAAATTATGAAATAAATAAAATTACAAAAATGATTTGTAAATTAAATAACAAATATCATAACATTAATTGACAAAATTGAATTGGTAAAGAAGTACAAATGAACCTATTTAAGGATTGTAAACAATTAACATCAAAATTATCCAAGAAGCAAAGACCTTGACAAAATGAAGCAAAGACCTTGACAAAATTGAAGGAGTACAAATGAACCTATTGAAGGATTGTAGTGAGTGAACATCAAAATTATCCAATAAGCAAAAACCCCTTTTACAAATTTTAGTTGTTTTATAACTTGTTCTTCTTTTTGTTATTAAAATGCAAAGTGGCATATACTAACAGTAGTGATGAAATAAGCAAAACTAAAGTAAAGAAACAAAAATTATTGAAAATAGAGGAAAAACGTTATATTACTTTTCAAACTGATATAAAGATCATTCCAAAAATGAGTGCATAACAACTTCAAGATTCCAAGATTAGGAAGCTCGGACTAAAGCAAAGAACCCTTTTGGAGTGTTTCTAAAACCATTCTTAATAAGTCTGAACGCTGTGATTTTCTCTTTGGCATACAAAACAATACATAAGTTATAAAAGGTTATAATATCTCTTGGGCATGCAATATACTACATAAGTTATAACCGAGCAAAGCTCTAAAAGTTAACTTGATTTACATATGCTCTTATGAAAAAGAAAATCAAATACTCCAGTAAATAGCATTTCCATGCATACTAAAACTCAATTCAAGTTTCACTTAATTTTTGTAAATATTAACTCTATTTTATATAATCGAGTTCATGAATCCAATCTACATCCTGGGTATTATCGTGAATTTCTTCCCTTCCTTGGTCGTCGGCGAGCTTAAAACTGTTATCACAACACACACATTCACACTCGTTCTTCTCTGCTCCCAATGACATAGCACGTCCCAGAATTCTTCCAACCCAAAGTCTGTGCAAAACAAATGACATTATAATAATAATAATAATTTATTTTTACGGTCAGTGCTAAGCTATATCAATTTGGTGTATGAGACTTTTTTGTTTGTGGGACAAGCGATTTGACAGATAAAGTTTATTGAAGTATACATACCTACCCTACCTCCTCTGGATTTGAATTTGTAATCTCTTAGGAGGAAACACATGTTCTTAACCATTAAATCTTGCCTAATAAATCTACATGTCCCACAAAATACTTATAATTTAAAAATTACTGGTCCGCTAAAATGAACATAAAGCAGGTAAAGAATCGAAGTTCTGTTTCAGCCAGATTAACATCTATTCCCGGATTCGCAACAGGTAGATGCTCTTCTGCGATAGAATCGTTCACAAACAAGTTGCAGTGTGACTTCGAAGAATTCATAATTTCTTTAATACCAGACAATTTGAAGGTAGGATCCGAACTTATACTATTGCTGCAGCCAAAACCATTCCATCTTCCTGGACTTAGCATTTCAGAGTGTTTCACCGCAGTTGTTATTCTGATGGGGGAGGTTTTAATCACGTGATTTTGTAGGATAGAAGGAGATTTTGACTTGGTCGTGAGATTTTGCCTCATCTTGGCTCGAGATTCGTTCAGCTTCTTGCTAAGGTGAGTCTTCCAGTAGTTCGACACACTTATCTTTGCCAATATTTCAAAATTTCTGCACATGGGATTCAATAAATGTAATAAATTTTCGTGCAGAAATCGTGATTCAGGTCATTCGAGGGCAAAGCCACAAAGTCAATCATGAGTTGGGTCTAGGTTTTTGGATGATCCGAATCCAAATAAAACCAACATATTTTTTTTTTCTTTTAAGGAAAACAAACAGCTAAGTGAATTGTGAATTGGGGTGGTTATGTTGTTTAAAGATTTGTAGGATTTTGTTTTTGTTTTTTTTTAATGAAAAACAAATATTTCATAAAATCTATTTTCATCCCACATGTTGTGAAATATTTTCAGCAATCTTGTAATTTTAAATTTAAATGGCTTGGTTGCATGCACACCTGCAATAATGACACATAATCAAGGAAAAAAATGAACCACCCCTTAAGAACTCCTTCAATATAATCAATCATATGAGAGTGGAATAATGCTTACAATAGAATTGGTTTGGATTTGGTTTGAATCTATTGGAGATTTGTTGGAGGTTGTTGAGCGATTCTCTCAACAACTATCTCTATGTTTGGAGATAGTTGATAGTTGGATCTTATTCCAACTATATATATGTGTAATAATATTGTGTGTAATATGGGAATATTATCTTGGTATGAGAGTATGTTCTGGGAGTTTTGGGAGCCTACTCTTTGTAAATATGTGTTCGGTTGTGTGTAAGACGTATGTGTGGAATTTGCATGGCCATAGATTGCATTGGCCAGCAAGTACAATAGTTTTCCTATGACTATGAGATTAAATAACATAACCCTTGCCCGAGCTTTTTACCTGGGCTATAGCGAAGATACATGGAGACTTCTTCCCATTAGCATATGTGTCATTCATACAAAAGTGGCAATGCAATAAGGAATGGCTCGTTAATACTTGGTCTTCTTCAACCTGGCTAAAGTCAAGGATTCCATATTCCTATTTACCTTTTACCAAATTGAAGGAGTACGAATGTGTCAAAAGCTAAAAACACAATTATATTAATTAATTAATTATATTAATTGATGTGTATGAATTTTGTTTG